>JXSR01S000677.1:58260-90266 GCA_000969725.1 Ophiothrix spiculata | reverse complement strand
TATTAATGAGTATCTACTTAAGTGTTTGTTGATTGAAAAAAATCAAAATGTGTACTTTGATCATGCATTTTTATATTTTAGGTGATTGTTTACATAAAAGTGATCATGAATTTTCACAAGTTTATGTTCAAATGGTAAACTCCTTGACTACCATGGCCTATGGCTTAAAGGTGCAATTCATGATTTTGATGTGAAAAAACTGTGCTTCTTTTCTAGCTAAATAAAAAGAAGAGTGGAACATAAATATATACTGAAAATTTCACTTGATTCCGCCGCTTTATTTCCAAGTTACAAGCTTTTCAGCATTTTGAAAATCCCCATAGGCTACTGTGTTGTAATTATTGTCGGGGCCCCGACAATAATTAGAAAATGACACATTTTCTCACTTTTCTCAAAAACGCAAGCATATATGACAAAATGGTTTGAGAATCGTAACATATACCAGGTGAGGATTCTTTTAAGCTATTTTTGCCTTTATTTTTGATAGAGGTGACCTTGAGGGTGAAAAGTGAATCATGAATTGCCCCTTTAAGCAACTCACTAAGGTGTGCAAGAGCACATTTCCCACATTTTTCATGATGTGAGTTGTTCAAAATGAGACTTCAAAAAATTGGCAAAATTAACAATTGTTCAATGGAGCTTCATATGTCTATACAATATAATCATTTTATAGACATACTAGTAGGTCTAGACCTACTACTAGTATGTCTATAAAATGATTATATGAGTAGAATTTTTGTCAATATTTAAAGCATGTCACTATGGTCCATCAAATATACAAACAATATTTGAATATTAACTGTCAAAATGTGAGATTTTTAATGACAAAACATTAAGGAGGCACATATGCCAACAACGGTGGCACTTATGGCCAGTGGCATATGTGTCCACCTTACCGGACTGTACTGCATAATTTGTAGTAAGTGATTTTTTCCGGTTTTTGGTTGATCTTTTTTAAAGTATGGATTATTTAGATGATCAAGTACCTCATTCTTGTCAATGAACGTTTTCTCCTCTCTATTTGGTTAAATTGTTTTGACCTTTTTCCAATTTCTTGAAATCATGACTTTGAACTCAGCAAATCTTGCCAAATGTTCACCTCGATTCTCTCAGGCCTATAGATGTATGTACGGTACATTGGAAGGCCTGTGTTGAGGCTAAGAAAACCCTTCCTAGAGTACTAGACGTTTTTCTAAATTCTAAAAAGCAAAAAAGTTTGAAATTTTTACGAATGCAAATTTTAGTTTTCCAGAAATTGTTGAGGCAAGAAATATGTATATGGTTTTTGACATTTTTTGCCAAAATAATAATTTTTGATCAAAAACTGATATCACCAATATGTTCAGGGTAAAAATCCACTTCTTAAAAAATGTATACTTAAATTACATCGTTTAATATGCAATTAGTTTGACAGTTAGGGTACAAAAACTGTTTAAATGCTATTTTGAAGGTCTACCCCAGCCTCATACCCAGTTCTGGGAGGATAAGTTCTCTGACTTATCCTCCCAGCTCTCAGCCTGACTTAAAAAACTGTGTAGTAAACTGGCATTGTTTACATTCCCCAAATAGCCTTTTGTACAATAGTTTGAAGCTTCTAACTATACACTAGTACTGCCCAGTGCCCATATGTAACTATGAATAGGTGTATTAAATAATAAATGTGTTCAAAATACAAATATCACTTACCTAATTTTGATATTAAAAATCCTAGTCCAAAAATGTTACTTCCATGTCAGGCGCTATATTTGTTTGATATGTCTTAGTCCTGTGATAATACCTGTTTTTTGATTGGATAAGCACTATCATATGACTACTATCATGTGACAAATATTTGCATATTTATACTACATGCTGGCGTATGTGCAGTGCCACTATAGCTCGTCACCCAAGCATTCAGGAGCCATCTCTGAATGTGATCAAACGAGCATGCTTACAAATTTTCTGAGGAGTTGTCATGAAAAAATGACATTTTTGGTAATGTTGGAGGAACTTACACCTACATTTTGTCATATATTGAAACACCATAATAAAACTTTATTTTTGATGTTAATGAACTGTTATGGAAATACATGTAGGTAAGTGGCAAAAAATAGGGATTTTTTTGTCAGTATCAGTATTTTTCAGTTATCACTTGGATGTCACTTTGTGTCTCACAACACACAGTGACATGAATAGCATTATACATACTGACATATACATGTACCCCAGCCTCAAGGCCCTTATAAGTCAATGTTGAGTTTCCCGTCACATGTTGCTCAGCTCATAATGAGGCAACTATTTCATTTTTCATTATATTCATGTTTAGATCATGTTCATGTAGAGGGGAGCGTGGCCGAGGGGTTAGAGCGTTGGACTTGTAATCGCATTCTATACATCTGTTGTGGGGTCGAGCCCCGGTCCCGGCACGTCTCCTTGTTTCCCTAAGCAAGAAACTTTACTCTACTTGCTTTGTGCTTCGGAGGGCACGTAAAGCCGTCGGTCCCATCTGAATTGTTCCTGACACACTGTCGGATGTAAAAGAACGTCACGGGCTAAGCTACGGCTGTTCGAAATAAGAGTAGAGGAACCTTCCCCGGTACCGTGACCGTATGTCAAAATACGTCATCCACTATAGGACCTGAGTACTGCTGTATATAGTGAACAGTCACTTCTAGCAGTTAAATAAATAGAAGACTTGAAGATCCTATTATTATCAATTGTGGGCTATTTCAGTACATTGTCATTTCTATATACTCACTTATTGACAATTTTACCCCAAATTTTACATCATTAAAACGAATTCTAATATATCTTGGTACTTCAATTTAAAGAAAACAATGTTTACCTTATCCCCAACAAATATGAAATTAATATAGAATATTAGAAAATGGTAAAAAACATTGTTGTAATTGGCTGATTTTAAAATAATGAAATATTTGGGTATTTTCACTTTTGAAACGAGGGCCCAAAATCATTTATAACAAGAGCGGGTGACGGGTAGTCCTAGAGCTGTGACTTGCGGACCATCATTAACTTTTATCATTGGGTATTGTAATTTACATAGGTCCGAAGTCACAGAACTTATGCTTAAAAATATAGCCATTTTAATGGACGTGTCGGCAGTTATCTCTGAACTCCTACCAGATTTGCTCTGTATGATAACTTGTCCTTCTACATTGCCAAAACAAATTACTCACCTGTTCCCTAGAGTCGCAGGATTCAAAAAACGCAAGATTTTTAAAAATCGGTTCCTGTGATTTTCAAGAAAAGATAAAAATATCTTTACATTTTCTTCTGCTTCGTGGGGCCTTCGTAGCTGTTTATTTACTTTGGATTGATAAAAGCCCGATCAGACTAATTATTGGCGCGATATATCGATGAAGTATTTTTATTGGGTGTAAAAAGGGGTGTTTAATTAAAACCGACCGCATCAAGTAACATATTTTACGTCACAATATTGATATCATTTGCACCTAGTGTACTCCCAATTCGACCCGATCAAATCAGGCGATCAGTTTTCCAGACCAAGAACACTTTGAAAAGATCGAACGACGAGAGATTTTTTTTCGCGACTAAAATGTTCAAAATAGTTAAGATAAGGTTATTGTAAATAGCTACAAAGTGTCTGAGAGGTAAGTTAAGAATCATAGGATTATTTATAGGCGAGGGTGTTGATGTGCATTCGTTTGATGGTAGTAAATAGGCCATTGAAATCTCAATTTCTTATTTGGCAAAAGTGACACATATTATTTTCCATGACTTCACAGTGAAGAACAAGCCTGTTATAAAAAATCACTGTTAAGTCATGGTAACCAGGACTAGGTGACAGGAAACTCAACATTGAGTTATAAGGGCGTAATGTAAACAAGTAGTTAATCGTTTGTACTATTGGTTTCAATGGTGTGTTGAATGAATTAAACCTGTAGGGATAATTCATAGTTAGGAATAGTACAGCACACTGTGCCTTTCTATGTAGTGTGCTTTACAAAAGTGGGTTATTATTATTATTATTATACTTGTAACTGAGGATAGTAGAGTCAAGTCATGGTGTTTGTGTGTGTCGGGGGAGATGGAGGTGTATTGTAGTATATGTTTGTGTACTTTTTCTTCACCCGGGAGAAAGATCTGTATGCAATATATGCAGAGTAGGACCTGTGTAGAGGACTAATCCATTTGCACAATTTTTCCTCTGAAAGATTTTAGAAATGATCTTCAAAATTGACCCTTCCAAAAGTGGGAATCTATGTATTTTGTGAATCCCATGTAATCTGTATGAACCATATTGATTTGTTTGTTGTCTACAGACTGGTGGTGCTGATAATGACTGTGATATCTGGGACGATACAGCATTGATTAAAGCTTATGACAAGGCTATAAACACACTGAAGGTAAGCACTTGTGCAAAGGATTTGAGCAAAGAAATTTGAGTGATTTAGGCCTGTGAGAAGAGTTTGCATCTTTGGTTATAGTCCAACCTTGTAGATATAGTAAAGTCAGATGCTGCATATTTGGACATGGTTGGACTGGCCATACTTCAGATATGCAATTTTTCTGATAATGCAATCTTGATTTGGATAGAAAATAAGAGTCATACCGTAAGCTTAATAAATTCAACTGCAATGGCTTATTGTTGCTTTCAGCATTCAAAGGAGACATTTAAAATAACCATTTAAACAAATGTTCTTGTCCATGTTTTTCCTCGGGGTGGGGGTCAGGTAATGGAGTGGTGTGGGAGGGATTGTGTGGGTTGGTTAGTAATTAAAAGAGATCATCTGTTTTCTTTTCTTCTTGAACATGTTGTAATTTGTCTGATAAAGAAGAGAACTGGTGGTTAAGGTCAAGACATAATTCGCTTTGGGTCGGTACTCAGCCTCATCGTCTTCGTCATCGCTTTTGTAGTGGGTCTTTGGACCTGCTTTTTTCCCTGTCTTTTGCTTTTTATTCTTAGACTTTGGGTCTGGGTCCTGGTATTCGGTATCCATGAAGATTATATCTCGTCCTATCTTATTTCATGTTTTCTCCCCCCCCCCCCAAGTTACCTCAACAGAGATGGCAAAGATACTACCCAACAGCTCCAAGTTACAGGTGAATAAAAACAGCAAAAAGGAAAAAAAAACATTCAAACAAATAGACAATTAACTAAAAAAACAGATTATTACCTGAGGATATTTTGGACAAAATTGTGCGGTTTTGTATAAAAGCATGAAAATTGGCATGAATGTAGGGAATTTTATACTGAATCATTCTAGGATGGGAGCCATTTTTGCATTTTTCAAATATGGCGGCCATCTTGAAAATTCAAAATGGCCGCCATTATTACCTATTGAAAATACAAAAATCAACATTTCATCATTTTGGCAGCATTACCATACATGGTTTGAGTTAGAAATGACAAACACGAATCACAAATGCCTTAATTAATCATATTTCACTTATTTTGAAAATCCAAGATGGCTGCCAGATTCAAAATGGCCGCCAATTGACATATTGTCATCATTCAAAATAGGCATTATTCACAACATGGGAAGGTTTGTGGAGTTATGTACTTTATTTATTTTTAATTCATCATTATTTAGGCCATAAAGTGTCTGCTAATGAATTATTCAATTTTACACATTTACGTCTAGAGGGCGTGATTCAAAATGGCCGCCATAGTTACCCTATTTAAGCAAAAAATAACAGATTTTTAGCAATTTTGATACAAAAATCATGATTATGAAAATTATGAAGATCCAGATATCACGTTTTAACCATTAAACCATTCATTTATACATAAATTAGTACTTTATAGCATTTTTGCCATATTTCATGCTTTTGAAAATTCAAAATGGCCGCCAAAATGACTAAAATTGAGCTGAATTACAGTAATTTGGAGTAATTTAAGCAATAAAATCCACCCAAGTCATATTTTAAAGTACAATTTTGGGTTAATTGAATTTGTACTTAAGTAATGTTTCTTTATGAATAAAATCAATGTCAATCTGCAATGAGGGCGCTGTTCAAAATGGCCGCTACAGAGGCCCAAAATGAGGATAAAGTGTCAATTTAGAGCAATGTTGGCACAATTTCGGCTCTAAAACACCCAAAAATACGATTTTCAAATTGAAAATTACACAACCAGAGGTAAAAACTCATGTATCTTTACACAAACTAAAATTTCAATGCCAAAAACGCTATGATTTGTATTTTTTGAATTCAAAATTGCTGCCAAAACACCTAAAATAGCCTATTTTTACAGTACATTTTATGCCATTTGGACACAAAATGAAGCAAAATAACGCTTTTTATTAATTTATTTACTGTTTGATGGTGGTAAAATGAAGCCAGAGATGTAAATACACCAAGATAATCATACTGCTGAATTGCACATATTCAAAATGGCCGCCAATATAACTCCAAACATACCTTAAATGCTTCAAAATGACCGCAAAATATGACATTTTGCTAAATTTTTGGATATTTTTCGGTATATATTGAGTTTAGAACAGACATTTGCAGTGGTTTTGGGAATTTTTTCTCAAGAGCAAGTCAATAATTACATCTGGCGATCCCATTTATGTCTTTTTATGGCAAAATAAAATGATTAAACATCATAAAAATATTTGTTTTGTTCAATTTTGTGCCTAAAGTACCTAAAATGCACTATAATTTAACCTATTTTAGGCACTTCTGCGGCCATTTTGAATTCCAGAAATAGATTTTTTTGCATTGACATTTTAGATTGTGCAAGGATATATATGTGTTTTTGCCTCTGATTGTGCAATTTTCAATTTGAAAATAATATATTTGGGTGTTTTAGAGTCAAAATTGTGCCAAAATTGCCCTTAATTGGCACTTTTTCTCATTTTGAGCCTCTGTAACGGCCATTTTGAACAGCGCCCTCATTACAGATTGGCAGATTTTATTCATATAGAGGCATTACTTAAATACAAATGCAATTAAAGAAAAATTGTGCTTTAAAATATGACTTGAGTGGTTTTTATTGCTTAAATTACCCCAAATTACTGTAATTTAGCTCAATTTTAGTCATTTTGGCGGCCATTTTGAATTTTCAAAAGCATGAAATATGGCAAAAATGCTATAAAGTACTAATTTATGTATAAATGAATGGTTTAATGGTTAAAACGTGATATCTGGATCTTCATAATTTTCATAATCATGATTTTTGTATCAAAATTGCTAAAAAATTTTTTGCTTAAATAGGGTAACTATGGCGGCCATTTTGAATCATGCCCTCTAGACGAAAATGTGTAAAATTGAATAATTCATTAGCAGACATCTTTATGGCCTAAATTATGATGAATTAAAAAGAAATGAAAGTACATAATTCCAAAACCTTCCCTTTTTGCGAATAATGCCTATTTTTGAATGATGACAATATGTCAATTGGCGGCCATTTTGAATCTGGCAGCCATCTTGGATTTTCAAAATCAGTGAAATATGATTAATTTAGGCATTTGTGATTCGTGTTTGTCATTTCTAACTCAAACCATGTATGGTAATGCTGCCAAAATGATGAAATGTTGATTTTTGTGTTTTCAATAGGTGATAATGGCGGCCATTTTGAATTTTCAAGATGGCCGCCATATTTGAAAAATGCAAAAATGGCTCCCATCCTAGAATGATTCAGTATAAAATTCCCTACATTCATGCCAATTTTCATGCTTTTATACAAAACCGCACAATTTCGTCAAAAACCTGCAAAAATATCCTCAATTATGAAAAATTGGTCATCGAAAGATCAAAAAGCCTAGATTTCATTGGACTGTGGTTGCTTCAAGTGTTTTTGTTGTTTCAGGGAGTTGGTTTCTCTGTCTTTGAATGTAATAGGATGATGAGGATCTATAATATTTTGTGAAATTGTTGTTTTAATTAATGCTAAAAGTTGTAGGCATTGCAGCACAGATAACATTACACAAAACACACATTTTTATTGGCATGTTTGTTGAACAGAAGCAGAATAGAATATTTTTGTAGGATTATGTTAAGTCTTCTCATTGTAACCCCGCATTTTCTACTATTAAGATAATTAATTGTCCACACAACATACCACTTCCCTCAAGAAAAAAAAATGCATTGTGAGCAGGGGACAATACGTTGACCAAGCTTGATTCCTTGCTATATCTGTAGGGTGCTAGTGGTCATGTTGCCGAGGATGGAGTTTCTGATGAAAAAAGTAAAAGTAAATCCTACAAACATGGAAAGAGAATCAAGAAAAAGAAGAAGAAGAATAACAAGGTATGTAATAAATAGATAGCCTTTTCTGTTATGTATTTACATAATTGTCCTAGTAAAAACAGTAAATACATAACCTCTTTTTATGTTTTGTGTATCAACATATTATCAAATCAGTTTTTAGTTTGAAATCCTTATCATTGAAACATGCCCAAGTGATTGCCTGACCAGAAGTCAGTCCCAATAAATTTATGTTTGATTAAAAATTACTTTATAGTTTCTAGAAATTTGCAGAATGAATAAGAAACCATGTAATATCCATAAGTTTCTAAATTGTCCTAAAGTTTGTTGCAACAGTAAGTCAGTATATGATACAAGATTACCATTATATTGGGGTAAATGAGGCGAATTATAGTTGTTGGATTAAATTTGTGAATGCGCACTTCGAGTCTTTAGGGTAGATGTGCACAAAATAACCTGGGGAAAAAAACACTCGTGTCAGACACCGCTTTGTATTTACTACAGACACATGCTCACAAATTAAATCCAACAACAATCAATTAACACATTTGTCAAGTTTTAAAAACCCAGTTTGTTAATAGTGTGCTGTAAGACATACTGTGGAAATATGAAAAGAGTCATGCTGTTGATGTGAGGAGCAAGTTTTAGTGCTTATTTTCCAAGGTTGAAAATAAAACTTTTCTGTTGTGTACAGTGGAAGGTTGGCGATATATGTCAGGCTGTGTTTTCTGAGGATGGCCACCTGTATGATGCTATCATCAAATCTATCAACTTCAAGTCATCAACCTGCTGGGTGACGTACACCGGGTACGGGAATGAGGAAGAGCACTATATAGCAGATCTAATGGATGCTGTGGACTTGAACAGTACAGGGACAAATGAGGTAGGATGGATTTAGGTATTCAAACAGGCTATAGAGTTGTTCATCGCAAATCAGCAATGATGCATCTATGTGTCCGCGTATTTTTATCACACGAAGGTGGCTTAAGCCACCCAAATGTGATTAAAATACGCTGACCCATCAGATGCAGTGTTGTTGATTTGTGATGAATAACTGTGTAACGTGTTTGAATTCCATTCAACAACAAAAATCTTCTTGAAAAAGTATGATTTTAATGCTACATGTTTTCAATTTAACAGATAGGGCTACTCATCTTCATAAAAGTATTTAGCAGAATCTGAAACAAAGTGCTTGTTTGTGAATATTTGCTGCTTTGACATTTTACATTGTTCCCAAGCGCCAGAATTTGCACATACTTTAAGTGCTCGCACGCGATGAACATTGCGCCGTTTTGTGTGTACTGCGTAAACACAATTCTGTAAACGCTATGCCATGCGTGACACGCTATAGTCGCGTGAAGAAAACCTTTTCACTTTTACGCGTCTTGTGCGCTGAGGTTAAAGTTCAAATGCAACTCACAAGTACTCATGAGCTCGCATGATTTGACAGTTCTGTTGCTGCGTGACTTGAAGATCGATTTGATTGGTTTGTTGTTCACGCACGATGCGATTTGATCCCGCCCAGAATGAAAAGGTTTGTTTCAGATGATTATAATTTGAATATCAACTGTGGGTTCGTCACAAACCAACTACGGGTATACTCCTGTATAAAAAGAGATACAGTGAGTTGTTGAATAGGCACTCGATAGTTCGTCATGTGAGTGCAAGAAAGTCGTATCTGACGGCTGCCATATGTGGTATTTATTTAACACCTTGTCACTAAAATGCCACAAACCCCTCAAAATCTGTCTCCCATATGTCAGTGGCTCATGAAATGGTTCTTCACTGTCACCTGAAAAACATTTCAAGAGCCACTGTCCCACAACTGGGGATCATATAGTGTGCAATGCAAATTTATGAAAAATGGCAGCTATTACAGATACGACTTTCTTGAGATCACTTGAAAAAATGTATGGTTGTCTTTTAAAACATGTCTGCAGATAAGGTAAGGTTAAGTACGGTAAAATTGAAACCAAAGCTTATCCATCATGAACTTACTGTAAGTCAGCATTTGTTCATTTAAGCTACAGTATACAAATAATGAATGTTACGAGTGCAATGGGAAGAATATTCTCATGAGATGAAAGATGAAATGTTCCATTTTACGAGGCGAAGCCGAGTTAAATGGAACATTTCATCTTTCATCGAATGAGAATATTCTTTCCATTACATTCATTATTTGTTTTATATAACTCCTACAAAGATTCTTGCCATTTTATGCATTTGTAAGGCCAAACAATGGTAAACATCAGCAAAATTCAAAACAGAGTGCTTTTTTTATTTTCCATTGCACAGGTCGAGTGCAATGGAAAATAAAAAATGCACTCTCGTCGAAGAGTTGAAAATGGAAAAAATGATGAACATCCTTCAACCAATCAAATGACTAGAATCTTTGTATGAGTTATATAATACAAAATATACACATACATCATCTTCTGGCAAAATTATGATTTTCGCAGATTTGAAATATCAGCTTTTATTTCAACTCACATATATGAAAATTGTAATTTTTCTTAAAGGGGCATTGGACAACATTTTGAATTTTTGTTTGTGGATGATTTACATTTCCTTTGTTAGAAAATAACAGTCAACTACCAGATATCGGGAAAATTTTGATCAAAACCTTCAAAAAGTTAAAAAAAAAATATTTTATTTGTTGATTTTGGGTATGAGGCTATTCTCTAAACATATTTTTTGATGCTATACAATGAGAAAGAGCCAAAGATTTGTTTGTAAAACATTCCTTTCACATCATAGATTGCAGAAAAATCAAAAGAAATTTAAATTTTCATTAGATCTCCTGAAAAGACCAATTCTAGAAGTTCAACTATAGAGGGCAGTATTTATCGTTGTCGGCAACGATAATTAAAAATAAGAGAATATCTAAATATTTTGATATGTAGGGTTTGAATTTGACAATGAAACTTTGCATGCTGTCATTATTACCACTTATACTTCAAATGATACCAAAATCTCTAAATGTTTGGGGAAAAGTTTGGGGGTGATGCTGAACTTGTCCAATGCCCTTTAATGTGTGGCCTTAGAAATGTGCATAATATTGAATCTTTAACATACTGGGCATCAGAGTTTTAAAAAAACATGGTTTTCCAACATCTCTCAAACCTCATAAAAGTCTTTGTAGTTACAATGTACATCCAAAAGACAAATTGAGCCATCTCCACAAATCATAGTCCATTTATGAAATCAAATGTAATAACTGTGGAAAATTATATATATTGGTGAAACAGCCTGATCATTTAGTGCAAGATTTGATGAAAATATAAGAAAGAATCTGTAAAGGTGACAAAAAAGCACTTCACCCGTGCTGCACGCCAATCTGTTACTGATAAACAATATACATCAGTTCTCGCGGAACATGTTGCTTTAACCAATCATTCTATTCTTTGGGACGAAGCTTAAGTTATTGACCTTGAATCTCACACTAGGACTAAGTTGTAAATGAACAGGAGGTAGTATCTTTGCCATCTCTGTTGAGGCAACTCAATCCTGATCTGACATGATTCCCTGATGCTGCATCCAATCCAGCATTCGTCCTGTTCCAATGTCCATGAAATCTGCTGTGATTAAACCTTTGCTCAAGAAAGAGAATTTGGATTGCAATGTGTTGAAGAACTATCGTCCAGTTAGTAATCTTTCTTTTCTGTCCAAAGTAATTGAACGTGTTGTTGCCCAACAACTTAAGCAACATATGGATGGTAATATCTTGCACGAGCCCCTGCAGTCAGCGTACAAACAATATCATAGTACTGAATCAGCCTTGTTAAAGGTCCATAATGATATTCTTTGGGCCATGGAAAACCAGGGTGTTACTGTACTTGTACTATTAGATCTCAGCAGTGCATTCGACACAATTGATCACGCTGTGCTTCTTTCCAGACTTCAACATCGCCTTGGATGTAAAGCAGTGGTCTTGTCATGGTTTAAGTCATACCTTATAGATAGGACTCAGTGTGTTTATATAAATGGTAAATCATCACATCCACAAATGGTAAATCATCACATCCACAACAGCTTCAGTATGGTGTGCCACAGGGATCCGTGCTAGGTCCCTTGCTGTTCTCGATCTACACGCTCCCTCTCGGTGATATTGTTCGCAGGCATGGAATGAACTTGCACATTTATGCGGACGACACCCAGATATATTTTTCTGTTTGCCCGACCACACGCAACGGTGTTGAAATCACGATTTCCAGAATTGAACTGTGCATAAATGACATCAATTCATGAATGTCAAGAAATTTCTTGAAACTTAACGCGGACAAGACGGAAGTTTTATTGCTTGGTTTCAAGACACAACTTGCCAAGATTGACACTGCTTCTATTACTATTGCCGGTATGGAGATCCCTATTAAATCTGACCCTGTCAAAAACCTTGGGGTTATGTTCGACTGTGGCTTAACAATGTCTTCGCAAGTAGCCAGTGTGGTCAGATCTGCTAATTTTCAACTTGTAAATATTGGCAGAGCTCGCAAAATGTTAACTGTTGAATCTACTAAACTGGCAATAAACACTTTGGTCACATCAAGACTTGATTATTGCAACGGTCTGTTGATCGGTATTAATCAAATCCTTCTAAAGAGACTTCAAAATATACAGCGTACTGCTGCTCGGATAGTTACAAGGAAGCGCAAATTTGATTCCATCACTGATGACCTCATTGACCTTCATTGGTTGCCAATCCAACAACGAATTGATTTTAAGATCTTGGTTCTGACATACAAATCTCTCAATGAACAGGCTCCTGGCTATTTGTCAAATATGATTCAACTTCAAACTAATCACAGACCTCTACGTTCTACTTCTGCAGCTCGTCTAATTGAACCAAGGACTTCTCATGTCACTTTTGCCGCACGTTCCTTCTCAAGTTATGCTCCTCATATTTGGAATCAACTCCCTGCCAACATCCGGAATGCAAACTCTATCACAATTTTCAGAAGACTGTTAAAATCTCATCTTTTTAATGTAGCGTATGGACAGTAATTATTTCCTTGTGTCATGGCGCCTTTGAACAATGTTTTGATTTAGGCGCTCTATAAGTTTTAGTGATTGATTGATTGATTGATCTTGGGTTGCTCAATTGGAACATTGAGTCTAGTATCTCTTTTATCGATAGCAAGATGGCTGTCACTTGTATTCGCTACTCTTCACCAAGAGAGTGTTTAGTCTCTCTAATGTCAGATGCATCACAGAGATTACATGAATGTTCATATACCATATGCCAATTATCTTCCATCTTGGTCTTGTCTTTTGGCTACATCAAAAGCTTGTTGTTGTAAATTTTGAAATAAATTGCAAAGTGGTTAAGTTATGACATTCTTCAACTGCAATATTATACTTAAAACAAGGAACCAAAAGACATCCCCTGAGGAAGTGGTGAATGTCCCCTTGAGAAACTGAAGATATTCCCATTAGAAAGTACAGACCATTATAAGATGTAATACTTCACTGAGACTGCATATTGACTATTCTTAGTCACTGAGTGCGATTTTACTTCCTAATAAGGCATTCTGGCCATCCATTATGAGATGATAGATGACAGTGCATTCAGCGTGAAACGCAGTGGAGCCGCGCGTTAAAAATCATGGCGCGATGCAAGTATACGCACACATCCGGCGCGAACAGCTTTACTGGGTTTGGAATATTTCATGTTTGAATAGGGGTGTAATTTTTTCCAATGATAATGTTTATAGTTTTTGGCAATAATTTATATCATTTTCGTTTATAAATGACTCAAATTTGTGACTAAGAATGAAAATAAAGATGGCAATTTATTATTTTGCCTGTCATCTATGGTCTCATAATGGATGGGCCCACATTATTTTTACGTAATGGGCACCCCCTGCGGGGGCACCCATTACTCAAAATAATGTGCGCCCATCCATTATGAGACGATAGATGACAGGCAAAACAATGAAAACTTATCTTTTATTCTCTAAGTAATATATGTTCCACAATCTACAAAAACATTCATGTTTTACCGTTTTACTATTCATTTTTTTTTTTTTAAATTTTCAGAATGATAATGACTCTATGGATTTCACAAATGCCCATAATCAACACCATCCAGGAACCACTCCAGAGAGACCACCCTCTGCACATACTCATCACCAATGGAGGGCTTCTAATCCAGGCTGGTTTCCTCCACCTCCACATCCACCACATATGATGTCTCCTTTTCCACCACCTCCACCTATGTGGGGTATGTCTCCATATCACACAGTAAGTTGCAGAGCTGTCCACAAGGCTTCTATAGAGAGGGTGTATAGGTGTTACGGTTAAAGATTAAATGACCAAGGCCAAATTCACCTTACTGGTTCTTAAATGAAACAAAATAAATACACTAAAATATATTTTATAATCTGAAAACTTTCTTAAAACTTTTTTGGTTTAACTTGCAAATTTGCTTGTTGTCTTAATATATTAATTTTAAATAACTTACAGATACCGCTGCGAAATCCGCGCGATCCTAGGATATTTCACAAAGTTTATATTCCACGCTATAGTCCGAGATTGTTCATTATAATGTCCACGGCATTAAAATCTTAAATAAACTTGCAGTCGTATCCTTGCAATTCACAAGTCCCGGAATCCAGCTGGCAAAAGGTAAATCCAAATCTTTCCTTGCGAAATCAAATGACGATTTCCACACAATTGTCCAACAATCATAACGAAGCTCCACTTGGCTTAAAAGCTGAATCCAACGCACATAATCCACTCGGAAATTAAATATTAAATTAACAGTTTGTCTTTAATTCTCCATCCGTTGTACTCCAACTATCGTTATCTCCAATCTCCATCCAAAGTTTAATTAGCAAACTCCACTCAGCTGTAAAACTCCATCCACCAAAATCAGCTCCTCCAGAAGTTCTCAAGCTGCTCCAAAGTCAATTCCACTTTATCAGTATAACTGCAACTTGTCAAAATCCATCCACACAAAACAACGTCCATTTCACTTCTGCCAAAATCTCACACGGCACAGCCCAAAGTTTCAACATTTTTATCAAAATTCCCCCATGATGTCATTATTTTTTAACACACTGGGAATTTCCCATCTAGTATATTTACAATACAAGATAAATACAAACACCCAATATAGCAATTGGAATTCCCAAAGTGCCAGGGCTAAAGATGATCTGATCAATGATCTAATTATGGAAATTACACCCTCTAGCATCTGATTGGTTCATGCAAACAATTGCCTATTTTTACAAAATTGGAAATACCCTAGATTGCAACATCTCACACTGAAAAGTCCTTTTTGAAAAAATTCCCTTACTGTTGCAATTAAAGATTTCAGTTATTAAAACTTCTCCAATTAAACAATTAATTAATCAACAAAAACAAATAATTCAGGTCCACATAACATAGGTCACTTGGAGGGAGATCAGATAACGGTGCTAGTCCTAAGCGCAATATTAAAATGATCTACCCTACAGGTGTATCTCCCTTCCCCTATTTGTGGGTATTTTGTATTTAAATTGCTTTAATATAAGCTTTTGTGATGACTGACGGACTGACTTGCTGCGCTCTCACGTGGGCTTTTGGCTTGCTTGCGTGTTTTGATTTTGACGTATGTCTTCTTAATTCCCTTGTTTAATTATCTAGCGCTAGTTGTGAGATAATTATCCCTTTTCCTGATGCTCAGGCTTGTTGTCATTTCATCACTTCTGATGGTGTTTATGTGCAGCTCAGTAAATAATGACTCAATAGCAGCGCTGTGCAGAGCTGACCCGTTGAATTTGTGACCCTGGGAGCTGCCTAGATGCATCTACAGTATGAAAAGTAGTAAGTGCAACTAGGGTTGCAGAAACTTAAGCAGTGGGTGCACACATACACCATTTTGCACCCTCCATTTGCGTATTCCAGGTTTAGCTTCACTTTTTATTTCTGTCTTTGCCCTATTTTGACATGGGAACATAGTTCTCTCAAAGTATCGTTTTAGTTGACTGTGGCCATCCATTTTGAAGTTGAAGTCTTTGTACATTATTTGAGATTGTGATTGGAACATTGTTTTGAACTTTATGTCTTTAACACCGGATCTGGTAGTCCTCACGCTTCTCGGGAAACTATCCTTACAACATTGTGACTCATAGATGTGCGACTAAAAAGTGAGTAGCTTTTCACCCACGCTTTTCACTTGATTGTTTGTTTGTTCATGTTCTAATTGTTTGGCATTTTTTTCTATTATCGCAGGCATCTCAAATAGCACCCAATGTAATGCCACCAGGATTTCCATTTGTACACATGCCACATCTAGGAAACACCGCTATGGTAAGTTAATTAAAAACAATATCCTAAGTGAGTGCTTCAAAACTCCACCGGCACTTGACTGCTGGTTCTGGTCAGTTGCTATTGTTCTAAATAATTCAACTGGTGGTTCTGAGCAGCTGACTGCCGGTTGTGTTTTGAAGCGGCCCCTGAATCAACAGGCAGATGTATTATGATAAATTAAATGTGATTGAGACCAGTTAGACCAACAGCTTAATTCAAGTGGCTTAAATAATACAATAGTATAGACAATCTCAAGTATATTTAGAAATCTAGTGCAAGCTTTTATGTCTCCTTTTTGTTTAATAACTATTGGCAGTCTTTTCCTTGTTATAATTTCAAGAAGATTTCATCATTGTCAGTTAACTACTTGGTATTTTGACATTGTTGACTTCATCATTAGCTTGTATTGACATTTAGTAACTGTTAGTTATGAAAACAGTTTTGCGATATTGACATACACAATATTAGTATTCTGTTCAGTTAGTGACACATCATAAAACAGCATTTTAGCAACTGATTAGTCAATTGAGACCATTTCAAGTTACCCCTGAATGAAAGATAACATTTAACGTAAATGAATGAGTGCATAAAATCTCACTTTGCAACTTTAACTTATTATTATGACTCTTTTCTTTGATATATTGTCAACAGGCATGTCGTATAACTATATCTGTAATTTAAAACTGGAATATTTACTTGCACTCCATACAGATAAGATTCATTCCAGTTTTGATGGTCGAGATTATCAAATTCAGGAACCCCGACTGACAGAATACTTATAAACAGTTCAATAAATATTTCATAGAAGATGAAAATTGTGCAGACTGAAAAATACCATTGCTTTACAATCGCATTTGGATTAAGTAATAGGTAGTTATTGATTTTAGGACTAATATACCATTCTTCTTCTACAGGGCTTGCATTTATTTGTGGTTTTATTTTCTCCTTATAAAACATATTTGATTTGTATTTTCAGGGCCTACCAGCCATGCCACCTCCCCCTGCACCAGACATGGATGAATCCGATGAGACTGGAATAAATTCCATGCTGATGGCCTGGTACATGAGTGGTTATCATACAGGCTACTATCAGGTAGGTCAGCAGAAGGACAAGACAAAATGAAAATGATCTTTAAAAATAGGGAGCCTAGATAAACAATACTTGTAAAAAACTAGCGTTCGCTTAACTTGTATACTTTGATCAACACTAAATAGGCGGGAATTATGAGGCTTTTCTTCATCCGCAAGTAAACATAGTCTCACTTACACGCGCGTCGTAGATACTGATGCGCTAGTCACACATACAATGTTTCCTGCAGTTGTGCTGTGTTCAGCTGAGCATGCGCTTATCTGTATCAATTCACGATGTGAAGAGGTCCGCCTGTTTGGTGTTGATCAAAGTATAGGTGATTTTTCAATTTGTATTGAAAACATTTTTGAAATGACTATTACTCTTACTTACTCTGTTATATTGAATTCAGTCTGGTGTAAATAGATACTGTTTCATAGCCTTTTGGTTGCTGTGACATTCATGATGTGATGTTGGTGGTAGTGGTCATGTGACTAGCAGAATTTCACCACAACATTGAATATAGTCTAGTTCAGACAACCTCATAAGCTTCATCACTGCAACCAAAGGATGTGAAAAGTTATCTATTAACACTAATTTTTGAAGTAAACTATTTAGATTTCAAAATGACATTGACAAAGTATCATGTGCATTTGATTTGACAGTATATTTATTTAAGGGGCAAATCATGATCCCATTTTCATTCTCAAGGTCACCTCAATCAAAATTTAGTTTTTTAGCTGGTAAGAATCTTTGGCTGGTGTACATTACTTTCCCTAAGCCAGTCTATGAAATGTGCTTGAATTTTTGAGAAAAGTGAGAAAATTTGTCATTTTGTAATTACTGCCGGGTCCCCGACAGTAACTTTAAAGCTCATATGCTAATAAACAGCCATAAATTGACAATTAAGCGTAAGTTTTTATAAAATTTTACTTTGTGATATTTCATGTATTAGATTATAATTAAGATCTTATTATATTTAGGTGAAGTATCACCAACCTAATTGAACTGTATGTGATTAGTATGATTTCCCAATTGAAAGCAATGACTTAAGTTTTTTAATGTCTCCCATACAATGTAGCTAACATTTGTCCAATCTTATTTTGTGTTCCAATTCTTTTTCTGTAGGGTTTAAGACAAGGCAAACGTCTTGCTGCATCAAATTCAGATCCAAAGCATTCACAACACAAAAAAGCAACGCCTGGAGCAACAGAGAATAACTTGTCTGTAGCTAGTGATTCAAACAATACTGAGGAAGACATGAGATAGCATTCAATGTGGGATTCAAACATTTTATGCAGAATAATGCCTTTCCATTCCCACATGGTTTGAGTGCAAAGGTGAAAGTTCACATCATCCAAAAACATGCTATTTGCAATTGGACAGTTCTGAACGATCAAAGTACACTCATAGCATGATGTGGTGCATAACACGGTAAAAAGAAATGACATTCTCAGAACACACCCACTCATGAAGCAAAAACAAATGGCATACATGGCAAGCTTTTTGAGTAATAATGTGATATAGAACATTATCAGATATTCCAAGTCTGTCACTGAGAATTATAAGATTTTTAATTTGATATTCCAAGTTTTTTGCTTTAATGTATGTTTGGCTTTAACCAAAGAAATTAGAATTTTAGCACAAAAGATGCAGGTTTAGTAGTTAAATATCATAGAATATCATTTGAAGAAGAAAAAAAACTTAGTTATCAATTGATAATCTTGGATTATTAACCAAAATTTGAAAAGTCTTGGAATATCTAATGAAAATCTTGGGAAATATTTCCGATAAACCAGGTTTATCAATTGAAGATCTTGAATTATGTTTGCAAATCTTGGAATATCAATTGATAATCTTAGATGACCGTAATCTTAAAATCTTGGAAAATTGGTTATAAAACTTTTAATGTTGCTGAGAATCCAGGAGATAATCCAAGATTTTTAATTCAGTTTTCCAAAACTTAGTCTGAGTATCAAATAAAATCATGAGATCAAATAAAATCATGAGACATCGTCAATAATCTTGGAATATCAGTCATAGATCAGTTGTGTCAATCTAAATTTTGGATTGCATATTGTAAATATTGAAATATTAACAAAATTTGATCATTTTGCTATATAGGATGAAAAACCTAGAATATTGATGATAATATAAGACTTTCAACAAATATTTTCCAATCAAAAATTATGGAATATCAATCTTAAAATCATGGAATATCAATTGATCGTTATTCATGGAATATGGCTTTATTACACAAAATACTTGCCAAAGGCATGACGGTCATCTAAATAGATTTTATAATCTTGTTTTAGACTCGTTGTACGAGGGATGATCAATAAATTCATGGCCTGCGGTAGAAGGAGATGAGCTAGGTAGTTGTTATTAATATGTTATATATTTCTACTCAACTGATGGAATATGTGGAAAGTTTCAAGTAAATATCTCCATTTGTTTTTATTTTACAGAAACTTAAAACTCGCCAGTTAGAGGTTTCTGAGAGTTGATTTTTTACCTTCAAAACTGAAGAAACAACAAAACTAATCCGATATGATTATCGTTAAAATCTTTGTCCCAGAAGCTACACCCAATGAAATCATCAGAGAAAGGGTGTCAAGACTTGAAACAAAATAATCTTTCATGTACCATGAAAATAATTGGACTACAAATTTCTACAATCTGTAAGACTACAATCTAGTTTCTCATTTTATGATCCTATAATGAAGATTCTGAAGACATGTTAGTTATTTTTTTATTTACAATAAGGTCCAACTTCTTAATGTTGCTTAACTTCTTGTTTAGCTATCATGTTGGGTGGAGATAGGAATGTGGAAAGTGATAGAAAATCATAAGCATGACTAAATAGTGCTATAAAAGGAAAGGACAAGCTGGTATTAGGCTGAGAGAAAGTTGAAAAATAAGAGAGAATATGATTGAGTTGAATGCTTAAGGGGCCTGTTAACCCGGCCGTTTTTTTCGGTAGCAGAATTTAGTTTTTCTGCATTTTCTGATACTTCAGCATGTTACCTTTTATTACAGACAATAAAATACTACAAAACAAAACTTTTAAACTTATTTATAGGTAAAATTAAAAGATCATTTTGACATTTTACAGTAAAATAAACAAGTGGCTGTTGGCGGGAAATTACGGGCATAGATACGCGTCCTATATTTTGCGTTTAGGTTGCGTGTTTTGCTGTGCGTGCCTTTTTGCGCGATAACAAGTACTGCGTGCGCGGGTGAACACGTTGCGTTATGTTCTTGCATGAGCACATTTGTTAAAATCCCGCAATTAACTTGTAAATATTGTAAACAAAGACCCAATAATTGAACATTGGTATTTTAGATTTCTTTCAATTTCTACAAAATAAGGAGCTTAAATTCGGATCTGAAAGTTGAGTACAATACTTACCAATAATATCAATTACATAATAAGTTTTATTGTCCGATGCCCAAAGTTTAGACCTCAAAATTCATGGATTTTAGGTCAAAATGTGCGATTTCTTCATTAAACATGGGATTTCTCCAATTCAGTTTTGATGAAAAAACTTCACTTTTACGGGAAACGTAACTAAAAAAACTGAAAAGTACAAGGAAAGATTTTTCAACCATTATGTACAGTATATCAAAATCTAGGATCGCGTTTCTCATTTTTCAATTTAAGGTCCTAAAATCAAAGATATTCATTCGTTTCTATCAAAATTGATGCAGATAAATGTCGGAAACGATTTTTTTGAACACCCCTCATAACTTCCTCTTGTAGAGAGTTGATACAAAGTACTAAAGCAATGGTATTAAACTTGTGTTAGATTCTGATGTTACTCCATCTCCCAAGGCCTTTACACACATGGTGTAGGAGTCATCTGAATGGAATTTATAGCTTATTTAGGGGCCTGATGTTTCTTCATCTTGTTTAGTTTTGACACACACAGATAGTGTAAAAGTCATTTAAATACGTGGATTGGAAAACTTGTTTTAGATTCTGTTGTCACCTCATCATGGTGCAAGTTACTAAGGGCACTGTAGAAGCCCATTTTCTTATTTGTTTGGAGATGTTGCATCAAAGTCTGGTATATTTCAAGCCATGTTTTGAGTATCAATGGTACTAAATGTACTTTCTGTTATGATATACAAATATATACTAACTTGAAGATCTGTGATTAAAACTATGGACCTTAAGTGACTAAAAGGTTACCAAGAGGTGTAGCCGGAAGTAAAAATAGCATAATTTCTGTCTTCTGGAGCTTAGCTGGTTCCCTATTTTGTAACTAAGGTATTACAGGCCATGCCACTAGTGCCTGTACCACTCTTACTGTCTCGCCTGAACATAGTGTGGAAGAGACATACCAGTCACTTTTCTCTTTGCTGTTCGCTGTACGCCACATGTTTCCGGAACCGTAATCCTACAGTGACAAAACTTGATGACATGAAGGGTTTCGGGATAA
This sequence comes from Ophiothrix spiculata, assembly GCA_000969725.1. Taxonomy (NCBI): domain Eukaryota; kingdom Metazoa; phylum Echinodermata; class Ophiuroidea; order Amphilepidida; family Ophiotrichidae; genus Ophiothrix; species Ophiothrix spiculata. The sequence continues at coordinate 68,285 of JXSR01S000677.1, read as the reverse complement.
ACTTGCTCCCCAAAACTTTTTGGAGGGGTGTATGTGTGGTCAAGGTCATTCAAGCTCAAAAGTTTGAGGTCAAATCTCAATGTTCAAAAAGTTAACCTGAGGTCATTTTGAGGTTATGCCCCTAACTCATGGACCTTTGGCCCCACATGGCTTAAATGTGGACCATGGATAGCCCTTGACCCAAGGTCAAAAGGTCATTCAAGGTCAATGTTCCCCAAATGTGAAAAAGTTGACCTGAGGTCATCCCTAGGTCAAAGTTCAACTTAAGTCAAGGTCATTTCAAGGTCATGGTCATATCTCATGAACCCATGATCTCACATGGATTAAACTTGGACCATGGATAACCCTTGACCCAAGGTCAAGGTCAAAAGGTCATTTGAGATCAAATTTCCAAGATGGTCAAAATGTTGACCTGACGTCGTTCCAAGGTCAAACAGTTAGCCCTAGGTCATTTCAAGTTCACAGCAATATATTGTGTAATCACTTAACTCTATATGGAACAAACAGTATTTATTAGACACTTTAAAAAAAAAATCAAGGTGCCTTACAAAAAACATATAAACTTACATACATATGAAATACAATCAAATTAGACTGGTACTTATTCTTGTATAGAAAGTACAAACTACTACACTAGCAGGAAAAGGATGACCGCAGACCGATACCAGCAGCTGCCGTCAAATATAATTAAAACTGCATGTATGTGTGTTTTAATTAATAGTTAAACTTTGGATAGGCATGGGTAAAATTAAATTTAATACATCTCAAAATAAAAAAATGTTCACTTTACTGGAAGTTTGTCATGGACGATCACAGTTATGAATATGAAATCTGAAGAAATCTGTTCAACATGTGATATATAAGTGTAACAACATGTCTGTTAAAAAATTGGTAAAATGTGTTAGCATCATTAAAATCTGTGTACAACGAGAAATTTATGTTCCTTCTTTGCTTTTGAAAACTTTGTCGACTCAGTGTTACTCCCCAGGCTTAGCCCTGTTCCTGTTCTTCCTCCTTTTTCCTTGGATGTTATCTCCCGTATGGGGCACTAAAATTTGAAAGTGGTTTTTATGTCCAGTGCAAAGTGATTGATTGGAGGTCAAGTGAACTGATTTTAGATTGTAAAAATTACCCTCATCAAACTAATTTTTTGGGTCTAGTAAACTGAAAATTTGGCCAAAAATAGCCTCCTGACCTGTAAATAATTCAGGCATGAGAATCTTCCTGATTTTTCAGGAATTCAGGATTTTTTACCTCAAAATCTGTTGTCTCTGAGTTCAGTGTGAATTTGAATTAAAATTAGGGGGGGGGGGAGGTTGACCTGAGGTGACATTATATATTAAGGAAATGTCTTGATAATTAAATGAAATACTGATTTTTAACCCATATAGGATATTTTACTAACTTTGTATAGTAGCCAGTTAGTTAATTTTTACTGCATGAAATGGCCTTTCAGAAGGTGTCAAAATAGCCAAAATCAGTTCGCTTCCGGGGCCTTTGTCCCCTGGAGGACCCCTATAATAAGGCGGCCCCCTGGACAGCGGCGTAGCGAGGGTGTCTTGCGCCCAGGGCAAGAAGTGAAATTGGCGCCCCCGCCCCTTGGGGGGGGGGGGGGCAACTTGAAAAGGTGCCCCTCAAAAACAAACAAAAAATCCAACAGCTTTGAAAAACTCCTAATTTTTGGCTAAAATTGGTAATTTCTGCTAAAATTTGCGTGTTTTGCCGTAATATTTGCTTATTCTAAGCTAAGAAATATCGAAATCTAGGCAAAATTTGGCTAATTTCAGCAGTACCAAGTGTATCAAAAAAAATTGTGCACGGATTAAAACTGATTTTGACCTTGATAAAAGCACCAAATCATAATTTTCTTGTTATTGTAGTAAAGCAAATTTAATAAGCTTTCAAATGCAGAAAAAATGATGGAAATCGGATGAAAAATAAAAAAGATATGACTAATTTTGTAAGTACGTCTCTTTTTCTTCCATTCCAATGGGATTAACGCAATAAAATTCGGGAAGTAGAAACATTAGAAGTCTCCCGTACATAAACGATGAAAGAAATTTCTTTAAATCAAAATTTATGACAATCTGTGATCAGTTTGCAATGCAAGGAAAAGAAAATTAGTTTCATTTATTAATCACTGCCAGAGAAAAAAAAAATCTTTTGTAAATAGTATTTTTTTCAGAAATTTGACAAATTTTGTGAAATTTTCATGGTGGCCATATATACCATGTACAAAGTCTATGGAAAATAAAAAATAGCGTAACTCGAAAACGCTTTGACGGAAAAAATCTAAATTTGGAATACAAGTTTTTTTCATCATTCTCCACATTCTGTGAAATTTTGAACATATTCTGTGCAGGACACCGTAGCCGTTAGAGCTACCTTAAGCAAGATATTACATATCACAATTACGGGTTATGGCATTATGATAACAGCTAAAAGTACTCACAAAATTGGTCATATCTTTTGTATTTTTCATCCGATTTCTATATTTTTTTCTGCATTTGAAAACTTATTTAATCTGCTTTACTACAATAACAAGAAAATTATGATTTGGTGCTTTCATCAAGGTCAAAATCAGTTTTAATCCGTGCACAATTTTTTTTGATATACGTGGTATGTCCCCTGTTGTTGGTCAAATTATTTTTCATGTAGTGGTGATTTGGCGCCCCCTAGAGATGGCGCCCGGGGCAACTTGCCCCCCTTGCCCTCCCCTAGCTACGCGCCTGCCCCTGGACCCCAGTCGATTTGTGCTCCGCTCACTATGCTTTCTTTTCCTGCTTTTTTCAAGAAATCCATTCTCATGCCTGAAATATTCACATTTCACTGGAGTTGTTGAACTCACATTTTGTTATTGATTAATTCATTAAAATTAGGAATTTAGGAAAAATGAATGCTCACCTCTTCTTGGGGAGTGGATTTCTAGAATGATTCCATGTTTACACTTAATGACATTTACAGATAAGCAAACTGAATTAAGGACCTACCAGAGGTTTGAATGCTGGACATTTGGTTTAAAGGTCGAATCCATTTATCCGTTTGCAGTGCGATTGCACATGATTGAAAGGTATCAGTTGAGATTCAATACCACTACCAGTACCCTTACAGTGCAAAACGCACCGCAACCGCACCACTAACGGAATCTGGCCTTAAGAGTCCACCACCATACCTTTATTGCCACTAAGCTATTCTTATCAACTCAATATGTAATGTTCTACTAGTGACCCATCATAACATATAAAACTACCAAATGAATACCTTGGGCCTACTTGTCTATATTAAATAATTTTAAACCATATAGGCCTATACATCAACAATCATGAGGGGGGGGGGTACTCAAGTTTGATTTTGGTAGGGGTATGCCACTGGGAAATTTAAAGTACCACCCATGCATATACCAATTTCAAGAAAAAGGGACCCATCCCTATATAATACCAAATTCCCAAAATTTTGGATCGAAAATATGCAAGAATTGAATTTCTTGATTTCTGTTTGATATTTAGAGAAAAAAAATCCAAAATTTGCGCCATTTTGGTGCAAAGTTTAGAAAATTTTGTAAAACAGACCCATAAAAATAACACATTTTGCAAAGAAAAAGGACCCATTAGTATCTTTTCGTCTTGTCCAGCTGATGTTTCAAGCTGTAATGTACAAATGTGTAAATTTCAAATTTACCACGAATTTGACAATTTTAGTGATGTGCTCCCGTAATATGCTGTTAGAACTTATTTAGTGTTGTTCGCTTACAGCGAAATTTCGTGGGAAGAAGAACGCTCAGCAAGAAGAACACACTTTACAGATTTTACCTCAAAAGTAAGTATTTCAGCTTCATACATTTTGTAAATGTGATCGCATTTTCAGCGTGAATGGTGATTTAAAGGTGCAATTGATGACTCTGATGCAACAGCAACCTCCTCTCTTTTTAGCTAAATAAAAAGAACACTGACTTACAAGGAAAATGTTTTTGTTTACCATGTTTAACATGATGTTAGGCTATTCCTAACTATGAATTTGCGTCTCCACCAGGCACGAGCGATCGAATTGTCTCCAATGTAATGTTAGGCACAGTCATAAAAATTTCAAACTGATTTAGATTTTATGCAATTGAGTTTATTGAACAGAGGATCTTATTACAATTAAATTACACCAAAATCAGTAAATTTCGTCACTCCTGAGTGAAGTTATTGGCAAAAAAACCAAAAAAATCACCTTGAAGAATTTGCTGAAAGTGTGCCAGAATGAAGCTTGCCAGAATGTTACATTTTTTGCCAGAGTGTTATTTTTTTTTGATCAGAATTGTTTTAAGTACCCTATCAAACACATGTGTAAAATTTGGTTAAGAAACTCCAACTGGAAATGGATGAAATTAACTTTTTAAGTTAAAAAGTGGCAAAATTTGCCCGTAAAGTGGCCAAATTCGTCCATTTTTAGGCTCATTTTGGAGCAAAATAGGCAATTCTGATTGCAGATTGTAACAAATTCAAACCTTGGGCATTGAAAAAAAAGAATTAACTGTTTCTATGTTAAACAGATCAAATTTTTTGTCAAACCTACTTTTAAGTTTGTCAGAGCCAAATTTAAGGGTCAAAATTAACTTTTTTTCCCAAAAATGCCTGTTTTTTTGGTCAATTTTGGCAAAAATGACGATTTCTGACTCACTCCCACACATAGCCTAAATTGTTGTGAGGGGTAAAATTGATTTGAACTGAACCAGAAAGGTCAAACTTAGCTGCAATTTTTTTCTTTTTTCAAAAAAATATTTTTAAAGTTATAAACAAAAAAGTGAAAAAATTGGTATTTTAGTGTCACAGATTTACATATGATATAGTTATCAAGTGAAAGTCATAGTGTTTGACTCAGATGTGGCTGTGCCTATCCATGTTGTAGAATACGATTCTTACTGCTTTTGCAGATGATCAAGTACCTCATTCTTGTCCATGAACGTTTTCTCCTCCCTATTTGATGGTCAAATTGTTTTGACCTTTTTCCAATTTCTTGAAATCATGACTTTTGAACTTAGCAAATCTTATCCGAAAAATAATAATAATAATAATAATACACACTTGTCAGCGCCCAACACAAAAGTCTCTGGGCGCTTTACAAACAAATATATACTTAAATATGAAACTGATCTGTGAACTCGCACACCCGGTGAGCATGACCGAGAACGACGGAAACAAAAACCATAGAAAGCACAGATCAATTTCAATTAATGAAACACCAAAAACTTTTTATTTAAATATGCACAAAAGATAAGATACATTACATTAAAAATTCAGTTCAGCAACAGTCTAAGAAAATATCGATTAAAACAATATAGTAAATCACAGTGGTCCATAAAATTTCAATGTCAAAGTGATATTTAAAATTCAAATCGGAGTAAAAATTGTGTCCAGCACAAAACCACAAAAGGGAGAGGTTCCAGAACATCACCTGACAGATTAAATATTTACAAAGTAAAAGCACAGACCATCATGGTGAAAAATGGAAACTGAAGAAAATAAATAATAAATGCAGCAAAACAAGCTCTGGGAAACAGGGAGAGGTTCCAGAACTTCGTCCCTTGGCGAAACATAATATTGTTAGAAATGTGATAAAACAATGTAAATCAGCAGTCCAATAGTGTGGAGCAATAATCACATCGCTGGCTGAAAATGTTGGATGAAAAGATGAGTTTTCAACCTAGTTTTGAAGTTATTGAGAGTTGGAGCATTCCGGATATCATTTGGAAGGCTATTCCACAACGTTGCAGCAGCGTGAGCAAAAGACCTGTCACCGTAGTATTTTGTGTTTGCAGATGGTACATTCAAACGACGTTCTGAAGAGGATTTCAAGGTCCTAGCAGGCTTGTGTAATTGCACAAGATCATTGATAAATACGGGAGCCATTCCATTAAGGGTTTTGTACACCAGGAGAAGGATCTTAAAGTTAACTCTCTGTTGAACTGGCAGCCAATGCAACTTTTCAAGCGACGGGGTGATATGTTCTCTCCGTGATACGCGAAGGACCAAGTGAGCTGCTGTGTTTTGCAAAATACAGCAGGTAAATAATTGAATTGTTTTCCTCTGTTACACAAATTCAGTGGAAACTACTGTAGGATATGTTAGTATAATCATGTACTATCGATACATGTGAAAAAAATACATGGTCAGAAAATCAGCGGACAGGATCTAGGCCAGTCCCTTTAAATAATCATGAATTTTTCACTTACTCGGGGACCCAGACCCTAAAAAGATGCCTAGAAATCGTTTTACCCCTGAACCTATCGTATAGGCCCACGCGAAATATTTGTATTTTCTGATATAGGGACATATCCCTAGTACCGTATAATAAATAGGAGGCCTGCTAAAATAATGCTCTTGCGAAAAAATCAAAATGGCGTCATATCTAGACGTCCATGGCAGCCATTACGGTTTGACAGTTCGTCCTATACAACCAATGCATTCTCATGGGCTAAAATTAGCCCTGGGGGGTCCACTGAGTGTAACTGTGGGGTCATCAGCTAGCAGAAATCCAAGGGAAAGGGTACTTCTTTTGCGAATTGACATGGACCGCGATAAGGGTATCAATTTCACATTATTTTGGAAAAAAGAGTATACTTTCCGAAGCACAAATCAGCGTTTAGGGTATTGATTTTAAGAGTAAGTAGTCGGCGATTACAGTATGAATTTTAAGACCATGAATTAACTCAAAAACCTCTGAAAAATCCAGAAAACACTTGTAACTCATCCCCTATTCGATAAAATCACTTCGCTTCTATTAGGCCAAAAAAAAAAAAAATGTTTGCTTGTCCTCGAATGAATTTGAACTTTGGGTCGGTCGGTCGGATTGTTTTTTTCTTTTTTTTTAATTTTATATATCTTATTTTCCCAGGTAAAATTGCTTTTATCTCAAAAACCCAAACGAAAATCCAAGAACATTTTTCACTTTACATTAGTTTCTGGGTTCTGTTTTATGTTTAGATGCAATAGAAATACTCGCTCATCAATCAAAATGTTGAAAAGTAGCAAAAAAAAGTACGCTAAAATTCGTCTCCGAATGCAAAATCCAGTGCAAAATTCGGCAACCTAGTTTCACTTACCCGACTAAAATTGCCTTTTTCTCAAAAGGCCTTACGAATATTTGTACGATCCTTGCAATTTTATTTAGATTGCGTGTTCTGTTTGATGTTTAAATGCAATAGAAATGCTCGGTCATCCATTAATATGCAGAAAAGTACCGAAAACTACGCTAAATTTACGGCCTTCCGATTTTATTTTCACAATCGGTAGACCTGGTATTAAAATAAGAATATTAATTTGTGACGTCATACCTGGGATTTGTCTTAGTCATCGGAATTTCGCGTTTTTTAGTGCAACATTTTGAAGAAAAAAAACCTTTTTGAAAAAAAAAAAGTTATACGGTCGCAGCTTGGGAATCAGTCGGTCGGTCGAGGACAAGCAAACATTTTTTTTTTGGCCTTACTGCAGGCCATTTCTTGGCATCTCATTCACGACATTTTTATGGGCTTTTTATGGCAGGTTATGAAAAGGGTGCTTAAAATACGATTGGTAAGTGAAAAGGGTATCATTTTTACACAAAGTTCAGTGAAAAGGGTTAGGATTGCACATCGCTCAGGTCAGTGTTTAGGGTACAAAATTTGAGGGTCTGCTCGCTGATGACACTACATGAAAGTATATAAGTGCCCAGTAAGTCGATAATATTATAGAGTCTAGACTTACTAGTAAGTCTAGTCATATCTAACTGCATCCAAGAGCACTATATACATTTCAATACATATTCGTCAAGGTGTGCCTTTTAAACAAATGCTATATTTTTCTATCGTGGATTTGTTCAGGATTATAAATTAAGCACAAAGGTCCCAACATGTATAATGTTAAAATAGTTTCACTAATTACAGTGCTTATCTGGGTACGGCTGCAAACATTTACTTTTTAAACTGTAGATTGAAATAGAATGTATCCCATTTGCAATGTTTGCAGTAGCTAAAAAGATGTATGAGAAATAGAATGTTGTTATTTGCGCTCTTTAAACCACAAAGAATCTAGAAAGGAACAAGCATTTTCGCACAAATGGACTCCATATCTAACTTTGTTGTTTAAGCCAAATGTACACCATCCTTCCGGCTTAATCCATGCTGAAGATGAACAAATACACGCTTTGATCACACTGAGGAAATAAGTTACCGACAACTGGAGTTAACTGGGAAGAACTGTCCAGGGTGGCTTTTGATGGCAAGGCATTAGTTAAGAAATATCAGGATAAGATTGAAGCAAGTGTTTTATTGAACTCTCGTGCAAATACCTTAACATATCTGTATGCTCCAATCACCGGCGCGAAATCTTATAAACTTTATTGGGGACAAATGCTACTTAGACCTTATAGTCTAAAATATAAGTAGATGTTCAAGCGCATTCAAACTAAATTGGCAAGAATCTTTGAGCTCCAAAATGAGATAAAATAATGGAGAGTTCCATAAGCAAACAACGTCTGTTGGAATACCTTTAAGACACATGGTTTTCAAAACAGAGAGTCATAACCCAATGATAAAAATCTGTTGTTAAGTGGCATGAAATCCGGTCTTGCAGTTACAAATCCACCCACAGTGAAGTGTCGAGTTTAGCTTTCCCATAAAACTGCTTGGAAGCTGACGTTTGAATTTTGTTCAGATTATTCAAGGTTTGGTATTTGGTAATTGGACACAGATATTGAAATTTAATTGAACAGGTTTTACACTGTTGGATATGTAGCACAGGGGATCAACAGCTTACCATGACTTCCTAAACATAGAACAATTAGAGTAAAGTTTCTTGCCAAAGGAAAACAGAAAAGATGGCTATTTATTTCTCCCAGCGCCTCACTGCCCAAAGGTCGGATGTTGTTTTTTGTGACACTTAATTTGTTGAGTTTATGCCAGAATTGCTGGAAATAAGACGATTGATAGAGAATTTAGTGTAAATTATTTATGTTATAGCCGATTAGTTGGAGTTTGTCATCTTGCTGTTGAAGTCCAAGGAAGGGTGTCTGTGTGAATGGGTGAGGTAGGTTTTTTGTTGTGGAGTTTTGGTGGATTTTAAATTAAAAGTACATTGTAGATAAACTTATATACAAATAAATTGTCGAAACCAATATTTTTCAAATGTTATACCGCAAGTTAGCTTATGATTAAAAAGTAAATTCTTCAAAACCTAGATGGAATTATTTGAGTCGCCATTTTGAAGAAGTGCAAGCGCAATATTTAAGTAGACCTCCTATTTTGTGTAGAAGAAATATACTTCTAACAATATAGATAGATAAAATACTTCCACACCTATCAATATACTCAATACTGAAGGTAAATACGAAAATCATATAAAAAAACTACACCGCTATTTACTGTCAGACACAATTAATAATGTCACCATTTTGAAATAATGCAAGCGCAACATACGGCTGCATTGAGCACGTATTTTACTCGTTGGCGTAGAGCTTCCGTACGTCATAATATTGATATCATTTGCACATAGTGTGCGCCCAAATCTGACCCGATCAAATCAGCCGATCAATTTTTAAGACCATCAACTCGATGACAAGATTGAATGGCGAGTCGTTTTTCTCACGACTAAAAATGTCCAAAATAGTTAAGATATTGTTATTGTAAACAGCTACAAAGTACAGGGATTTCCGTTTCTGCTTTTTTAAAATCATTACATAAATACTTTATTATGCCTCCGCCAGAGGCATTATGTTTTCTGGTTGTCCGTCTGTCCGTCCGTCCGTCCGGGCTCGTTTCTCGAAACTGGTGAGGCGTATAGCGATGCAAGTCGGAGTGGTGGTAAGGGTGGCTACTAATTTTCTCTGAAACAGAGAACTACATTCATGAAATTTGGTGGGTAGGTGAGGATAGAGCTGCCCTTGTGCCAGCTGCAATTGGAGCGCAAAATATGCTAATTAAGTATCTAATTTGCATAATTTATGCATAAAATGTTGCTTATTTATCAACTTTGTCCGATTTCAAAGGTGAAGGTGTCAAATTGTTCGTC
>JXSR01S000676.1:13586-26318 GCA_000969725.1 Ophiothrix spiculata | reverse complement strand
AGACCTAATCACAACGTGGTTAAAGCCTCTCCTATTAAAAGAGCACTAGACTTCTAGCTATGTTTATTTACTTTTGAGAAAAATGGCATACTTGTCGCTTGACTAAATGCTCATGTGTGACCAGGACCTAAGTCTGCATTTCTGCTGTTATTATGGAACATCTCTTGTCACTTGACTAAATGTTCATGTGTGACCACTACCTAAGTCTGCATTTCTGCTGTTATTATAAAACATCTCTTGTCACTTGACTAAATGTTCATGTGTGACCACGACCCAAGTCTGCATTTCTGCTGTTATTATAAAACATCTCTCGTCGCTTGACTAAATGTTCATGTGTGACCACGACCTAAGTCTGCATTTCTGCTGTTATTATGGAACATCTCTTGTCACTTGACTAAATGTTCATGTGTGACCACGACCTAAGTCTGCATTTCTGCTGTTATTATGGAACATCTCTTGTCACTTGACTAAATATGCATGTGTGACCATGACCTAAGTCTGCATTTCTGCTGTTATTATGGAACATCTCTTGTCACTTGACTAAATGTTCATGTGTGACCACGACCTAAGTCTGCATTTCTGCTGTTATAGACCTTTTCAAAATCCATTCGGAAATCTCCGGAACGTCGGTCACATGGCCGTTTCATCAACCAATCACGTATGAGCTCATTAGCATATATGATTTTGTAAACAAACTTGTCCGAAAATTGTGTCGTATTTTCAGTGCAATAAAAGTGAAAAATAATTATATTCAGACACATACATGGTTAGAGGCATCAATTCTGAACAACTTTTGGCCGGGGGCACCATATGCTCACTCACAGAAAGTGTGAAATATGCATTTGAAATCGTCTGATTAAGCTTAAAATTGCCAGTCACTTGGAGCGCACCATACTGAATCTTCAGAAAAAGTGACTCTGTAGCGCTGACGCTAATTCCAAGTTCGAATTCGTATGCAACCAGTTAACGAGAATGCGAACTTTACACTCTGACTATTGTGTTGAAGAGTCACTTTTTCAGTCGGCAATTGCCGGAAAGTGTAAAATCAGGTTCGGAAATTCTCGGAAAGTTGTTTTTTGAAATGGTCTATTATGGAACATCTCTTGTCACTTGACTAAATGTTCATGTGTGACCATGACCCAAGTCTGCATTTCTGCTATTATTACTAATGGAACATCTATTACTAGTGTGGCAAAGTAGCTTGTAACAATGATTGACACCAGCAAACACCATATGTGAAAAGTGGAGGATTTGAACTGCTAATATTACATGTAATTGATCATTCTGATTCCAACTCCAACTGTATTCAACAAACATGGAATGACTTGACCTGCTCAAATATACAATAAAATCATTCACTCAACTAATGCCAAACTATACAATCAAATCTAAAAATGGGTGCTTTTCAAAAGCACATTTCACATCCTGCCCATTCAAACAATTTTAAAATTTCACCAAATGACTTGGGGTTTTTTGCCTGATATAGCAATGTACATTGTCGCACTTAATGTTTCCCCCGGGGGGGGTATCATTTCACTCATTTTTGCCAATTTTTGGTCTCACATAGGGTCACCTTCGGAACCTGCGGAACTCGGGTGGTTATCCAGACACAAATATCAGTTACCCCCCGGGATGTTTCCGCACAAAACCTTTACTCAGTTATATCCCAACTTGTATCATTTTTCGACAGAGTCTATATTTTGGATATATCTATAAAACTAAACTGGAATTGCACTCAATCAATTTTAAAGTATGTTGTGTTGTGTAGTTGACTACATATCATCTCCGAATTGAAAATAGATTTTAAATACATTTCTGCACATTTGTCGGAAAATTACCACCTGAAAATATTTTATACAGTAATGCAGTGATAATGAGCTAATGTATAATGTTGTACATTTTAATGAGATTTGTACTTATAGTGTATTTGTATATGGTCCATGAAATCAGCCATGTTTATTGTAATGGAAGATCAAATATCAGAAGAATTTATTCATATTGAAAAGATAAGTCACCTATCATACAAGCATATGTTTTCTATGATTCTAGGATGTTTGATATAAAAAATGAACGTTTTTAAGCTTTTGGAAAACTAAGTGGCGACAGTTTACTTACACCTTGAACTGCTCTTGTTTGTGCACAGTTTCTTGCTTTCAAGTTGATTTGGTTAACCTTGGAAATCCAAGTTAAAAATATCCACTTGGGGATAAATATAAATACTGATCACATGATAGAGGAAAATGGAAAACACAAAAGACTGACATGACAAATTACGTCTAGCTGTTCAGAAGTGGGATACATGGGGCATAATTTTGACCAAATTTACCAGAAATTGCTAATACGAACCTTGGTTAATTTTGCTACAATGTGGGAGATGGATTTCCCACTTCAACCCCCGGGGGGTACTCAAATTTGGTTTGGGTAGGGACGTGCCTCTGGGAAATTTGGAAAGCCACCCATCCAAATACCAATTTTTAAGAAAAACTAACCCATCCAAATACCAAATCTTCTAGATTTTGAACTAAATTTAATCAAAAATCTAATTTTTTCTGACCAAATTTGCTCTATTTTGGCAAAATTTTCTAACATTTTGAGAAGAAATGTCCCAATTTGTGGCGTTTTGTCGCAAATTTCCGAAAACCCATCAAAATACAGAAAGAAAAAGGACCGATTGGAATACCAGAAAGCCTGATTTTGCTACCCGAATTTGCGGCATGTCCCCATAACCCCTTTTGTACTAAATAGCCCCCCCGGGCTTCAACCCCAGGATGTGAACGTTATTCACAATACGCTTCCAGGGAAGGAACTCATATTTGAAATTGACATTATCCCATCACTAAGAATATGAGTGCCTCCTGTGTTAGCTTAGATCGAAAATCGCATGACTACATACCTCTAATGTAGTGTTTAACAGTTTGTATAGTTTATCTCAGAGTACCTTTTCCCCCGTACGCGGGGTTTTTCTTGCCAACGCTTGTTGTTAAGCACTTCTGCGTACGGATGCACTTACTTACGCACGTATTTGCAGTGCGTAATTTGTTGAATTTGATTGTTTACGCTCACGCTGTTGGAGCGCGCGTTAAGAGTGGCATACACGGCACGATCTGAAAGGAAAAACAACTCTGAGAAAGAGTATAACTGAGTATTCTACTAATTAATTTGCAGACAAACCACTTTCAGTTTAGTCTGGAATAATTACTATTAGAATGGGTAGACATTTTTAATGACATTAAAACAAATCAGTACAGGTTTTTACATTAAGTCAGGAACTATAATGTGTATTTTTCAATTTATAGCGATAATGTTGTGGCTTTCTAATTTTAAGGTAAACAGTTTAAAGCAATACTATAAAGTGTTAAAAATGGAGCGCGCCCTTTTACCCTAGACTTGGTTCAAGTCCTTGTGGTGCTTTTGTCTGAGTAAGAAAGCCAATATAGTTCTATGTGAATTTCAGCTTTTTATTGTAAATTCCAACAAATTTAAATCACTATTAGGCCTGCAAAATAAATAGTTAAAACAAAGAGGCCAACCAGTTACAAAAGCAAGATATATAGATAAGAAAACTTCAACAATTTTATAGCTGCAAATCCTAAAATCATTAAAAGTACAATGTAGGTCTAACAATTTCACCCCCATAATATTACAAGATGATAGTAAAACCAGCTCCTATCAACAAGTAGTTACAAGCTACCCCACCTCACCCAAAAGAAAAGTTATATAGAAAAAAAAAACTAATAATACCTGATAAAGAATTGAATTCAAATGTTCACTTGAAGTGCGCAGTTAATTTTCTCCAAATAATAACTATACATCCTAAATCCTACAAGTTTGCCCTGAATAAGGTCATATCATTAATGTTCTACTCTGGATTCTCATTTCTATGCCTTAATGGGAACAAGATAGACCAATGTATTATAGAAACCTTGTAAACAAATGAAACCAATAGAGTACCATGGTAGCTCATGGTGATAGTAGAAATACAGTACATAGACTTTAGCCCCTTCAAGCCTGGATCCAGGCTACTTTTACCAATGACTTTTGATTTTATTAGCTTATTGGGTTTGGTTTTGGTAGATATTGATACCCTCCAAACAATTTGGCTTAAATTTGCTTACTTTTTCTGTTATGGCTATTTGTTGAATTAAATTCGGGATCCCGAATTTAATTCCATGTGTATTAGTATAGGAAAGCACGCATGTGGTTTTTATCCGTTTTTCTGTGGCATAACTAGTTTTGACAAACACACTTGAAAAAGGTTTTAGATAGTCAGATTCTGTCATTTTAGGCTGTATTTACTCACAACTATTTCTGATCAAAATATTATAGTATTGCTTTAAGTAGCCTTTTGTAACATTTGGCAATTTCTGAATTTTCATGAGAGTTGCATCAACGCAAGTAATGGCCATTCAGTGAAGGTTAGAGTTAAATGGACTGGCCTTCTTCATGCTATTTTCAACCTGCATATTTTTTAACATAAATTGATAGATCATGCTTATAGTAATATAACGTACCAGTATTTATTTCCCTGAATTTTGTGGAATATTAGAAGAAATTGCAATTCTTTTATCAACTTTATTTCTTTTCTCCGGACAAAAAATGGTGTGAAAACAGTGTTTCTAGTTTCAAATCTGATAAATATCTTGTTTCTACACATGTGATGGGCAAGCAAATTATTTTTTATTAAACTGGTTCTCTTATAATACATTAAATTATCTTAAGAAGAATTGTTTGATCTTTTAACTGGTAGATCCATCTGAGGTGCAAATTTAGGACAGGGGTTCTCAACTTGTCCTTACAATGTGCCACATAAATGAAACACATTGTAGGGGAAAGCGCCAAACTTGCCTATTCCTCAGTGTATTCCTAATGTATTTCTTTGTTTTTAGAGAGTGTCAAAGCGCCAATCAGTACTTGTCAAAGTGCCAAATTTGGCCCACACGTCGCTAGTTGAGAACCACTGATTTAGGATTTAGAAAACACTGGATATATTCACACCACCATCATAGAATGATATATTGCAAACAATTTTCTAGACCTACCTTGGTATTTTCAGCAGAGCTCGCATGGGGTGATGGTCATGGAGGGAGGCTCTCCTTCAGCTAATTCTATGGCTGTGAAACCAAGCGACCACACAATTCTCTAGACCTACCTTGGTATTTTTAGCAGAGCTCGCATGGGATGATGGTCATGGAGGGGAGGTTCTCCTTCTGCTAATTCTATGGCTGTAATACCAAGAGAACACACAATTCTCTAGGCTTACCTTGGTATTTTCAGCAAGGCTCGCATGGGGTGATGGTCATGGAGGGGAGGTTCTCCTTCAGCTACTTCTATGGCTGTAATACCAAGAGACCACACAATTTTCTATACCTACCTTGGTATCTTCAGCAGAGCTCACATGGGATGATGGTCATGGAGGGGAGGTTCTCCTTCTGCTAATTCTATGGCTGTAATACCAAGAGACCACACAATTCTCTAGACTTACCTTGGTATTTTCAGCAGAGCTCGCATGGGGTGATGGTCATGTAGTGAGGGTTCTCCTTCTGCTAATTCTATGGCTGTAATACCAAGAAACCACACAATTTTCTAGACTTACCTTGGTATTTTTAGCAGAGCTCGCATGGGATGATGGTCATGGAGGGGAGGTTCTCCTTCAGCTAATTCTATGGCTGTTATACCAAGAGACCATACATCAGCTCTGAAAAGGAAACAGAAAAACAAAGTGTGAAAGTACAACAATAAAGGTGAATTATAAATAGATTTCAGTAGGTTACGCAAATTTGGTTTGGGTAGGGACAAGCCTCTGCAAAATTTGAAAAGTCAACAGGCCCATCCAAATGACAAATTTTCAAGAAAAAGGGACCAATCCATATACCAAATCTCACAAACTGATTTAAATTAATTCCCAAATCACATATTTTTGGCCAAATTTGCACTATTTTGGTACAATGTTTTTAGAATTTTGTGAAGAAATACTCTAATGTCAGGGGTGTGAGAGGCAAGTTGACAAAAACGAGGAAAAGCGTCGTTAAGTTGGGGTAAAAGGTCAAAAATGGGCTGAAAATGAATGAAAAAGCTAAAATTTTAGCCCATCAACATTTTCAAAAACGAGGAAATCAGCTGAAAAGAGGAACTCTCACATCCCTGTAATGTGCGCCAAAGTTCGAAAATTTTTGCAAAGAAAACCCATCAAAATACCATATTTTGCAAAGAAAAAGGACCAATTGAAATATGAGAAAGGCTGATTTTGGTTCCCCAAATTTGTGGCACGTCCCCAATAACCCCTTTTGTGCTAAGTAGCCCCCGGGAAATAGATACTCACAATGACAATCAGCGAGAATCTTTTTCTTTTGTATTGTCATTTTGCAACTGCTCTAAAAATAAAAAGTGCATTTCCAATGATCTTCACAAGATCTACAGTCGAATGTTGTATACATACTGGCTTATAATCATTCTTGGACATACTGTTTACATATACTGTTATATATATATTATATAACTTCCAAAAGTAATCATACCCTCCTTTTCTTATCCATACCTGATATCATACATAGTCCCTGATTGGTTGTCGCAAGCTATGACCTCTGGTGCCATCCAATATGGAGTCCCCACTGATATACTACGTTCCACAAAGCCATCAGCCAATAATCCTGACACACCTGAAAATAATAATCACAGTCAAAATTTCAGATCAATGTTGTTCGTTAATTCATTCAGTGTTTAATACAACATAAAAAAGTAGTCCTTAATCAAAAAGTGTTTTATTAGAAACACTGTAGAAATGATGCAGAATATATTCTATTACCCTTCTAAATTTGTCTATAGAGAAATTGTCACATGAGTGCAAGATATTTGTATCTGCAATAGCTGCCTTTGTAAATGAATATGAATTTCACACTGTGGAATGTCCAGTTTTGGGTCGGTGGCTCTATCAGGCATGAGATTGCCAGCATCTTCCTGAAAAAAAGACTGGAAATACTAGAAAAGCTTTATTACTTCACACTTTGTGGAAATTTTGACATAAAAAAAACCTGGAAAAAGCTGAAAATCTAAAAATCTCATGCCTGTGAAATGGTTCTTCTGGTGACAGTGTTGCCAGAAGAACCATTTCATAGGCATGATTCTTCTGGTGACAGTGTCACCTGAAGAACCATTTCCAGAGCCACTGACATACTAAAGAGAATTTTTGAGGGATATTTCACTTTCTTGTGACGAGGTGCTAATAAATATAACTCAGGGCAACAATAATATGACTTTCTTGCACTAATATGATGAATATGAAGGGTTGCATAAAAAGATGAGTCACTTCTAAATTTATATTCACTCATCTAAAAATAAATGCAACTCAGGTTGCAAGAAATTCAGTCGACTATATGTACATTGTTTCCATGGAAGCCAATAATAATATAATAATAAATTATAACTGTTTTGGTTTTTTTGGTAAAGCGATTTTCCATTTAGATGAAACTGCTTATGATTCGCTGCGGGTACATCGTCACAATCATTTCACTTCATTTAGGCATTTTGCTGCCTTTTCAAGCGCATATCCTATCGGTAGTTAGATTGTAATATGTACCCTTTATACAGCTTCCCATATCCTGGGTCGGGGCAGACTATGATGGACAAATCTGGTGACAGTTTTAAGTGCAGGAGGAAGACCGGAGTACAAACATGTTTCACAAAAGCATTTGCATATTGGAAAGATATCCCTTGCTCATCTTTATCAAAATTCAAATTTTTAGGTACCAAGGACCAAAGTCTGATATTTTTCATGCAAATTTGTTTGCATTCCTGAGAAAAATGAAAAAAAGGTTTTGCTCACTATAGTTGGAGTTTGACAATAATTATGACAAAGCAGTACATAGAGATTTTAAAAATTGTGTAAGCTCCTAACTAGAAAATAATAATCAAAATCAAGTGAGATTTTCACTGTGAATGTAATCTAATTTATCTTATTAACTAGATGAAAAGCGGTGAGGTTTTAATCATGACATCATGGTTGTAATAGGCACTTCAGGTCAAAAATTATCCAACTAAAGATGCACAATATTTCTTTATATGATGAAAGAAGGAACTTTCAGCATTAAAAATCTTTTTGAATTTTTGAAATCGGACCTTCCGTTGCGGAGATATTGCGATTTTTATGCAGCTTGGTAGCGCTGTTTTGGAGAACAGATGTCAAAGGTCAACTCTTTTATTTTCTTTATATTGGCATGGCACCAAGATATTACAGTCTCAACAAACATTTTTGATCATATCTTTAAAAGTTTTTATTGTACAAGCTTCAAACTTTCAGAGTATGTTACTTACAATATGTGCTTTAAGAATATAGCTTAAAATGTTGAGTTATACATCATAAAATGGCTAATTTACATAATTAATCACTTAATTAGCTGTATTTCCATGATTTCCCAACATAAATCAGAAATATAGATCACAGAACAATATTTTGACTTCAAACTTTCCATATAAGTTGCTGGTAGTGTTAGCTTTGAGTACTAAAATAATTTTTAAGTACCTATGCATCTGATTTGCATAATTAATGACATAATTATAATTACCTACATTATGCACTTCAGTTACCTGTTACATAATGGGTGAAAAACAAGTATATATTTCTTGGAGCGGATTTGCGTACTAAACATGATGGTGAGGTCATTTTTGAAACAAATGTGCCATTTTGGCCATTAGGTTCAAAAATCATGTTTTTGACCCCAAATTTTACGGGAAAGCTAACTAAATTGTGCTTTGGTAAAATTCTGAACTATTATACTTGTATTCACAGAATTCAAGAATTTCACATTTTTGGTCCAAAAATGACATCATCATCATGTTCAGTATGCAAATCCACTTTTATTTAGATGTAATTATTTTAATTTATTTAGATCTAATTACTTACTGAGTTACAGAGCCAAAAAAAAAACATTTCTGAAAACGAAGGGCTACCAAGGCGCGGCCCTTAAACAATACAGAAACGGCCATTTCAGCAAATTTCATCGGAATTTGTGATATTTTGTGTATTCATAAACGACAAATTGGGCCATATTGTTTGACATTTTTGTGTCAAGATTATAATGACAAAATGGGCCATATTATGTGACATTTAACGTGCATTTTATAAACGACAAAATTAACCATAAATTTGTTTATTTTATTTCATGTTTTTTATAAATGTTTAAATGGTTCATATTCTTTGACATTTTACGTATCTTTTTCATGATAAAAGGGGTTTCATGTGTCTTCAATTTTTAAATTACGGAGTGGATAATAATTGCGTGATATTTTGTGTATCTTATAAATTACAAAATGGGGTTTCGGTGTCTTCCATTTTTAAATGACAAAATGGTCCACAGTTTGTTACATTTTGCGTGATAAAATGTGTAATATTCAGTGGCGTATCTGGCATCATTGGTCAGGGGGGGAGCAATGGGTTTTAATATTTTTGAATGGCAATATTTTGTGTTTCAATACACTTTTTCCACTTTTTTTTTGTCAGGCGCGCCCCCCGGCAAATACGTCACTGGTAATATTTAACAATATTTTAGGCGGCATTCATGTTTTTCTATTGATAAAATGGGATTTCCTTATTTCATGGATCACTGCCGATGAGTCAACATGTTTTCACCCAAATGTACACAAATAGTTGTCAACTTAAAAATGCGCAAGAAAAGGTGCAGAATTATGCTATAAATTTTCTTTCTCATTTAGGCGCGATGTTTGTAAATGAATCAGGCTGAAAAAATTCTTAAAAATTCTTTGATATTTAGTTATATTAATTTCCCATGTTGCTTGTTGAAATAATTTTCCGTTTCGGAGAAAAACCATTTTGAATTGGTTAAAAATCCATATCTCAGGAACCATAAATCTGTATTTTAAGCAACAAGCACCCAGCGGTAGCTGAACTCTTCAACTTACCGAAAAACTTTATCTCGAACGCGATTGATGTATAATAGCGCGCCGATTTGCATTTTCCGTCAACACCCGTAAAGCCGCATGTTTTCCGATCACAACGAAAGTGGTGCCTTCAGACAAGAGAAATATTTGTCATTGAATTTCTATGGGCTTTGCAGTGATCACTGATTTTTCACTTGCTTCCTGAAATGACCATCGCTTAAATCTCACGCGATATTTCCAAAAATAAACAATATTTTTCAAAACTGTTTTAGGACATTTGGGACAAAATATGATTCAATAACATATTCAAAGATTAAGAAGATCCATGCAGACAGAGCTTGAAAATATTTTTTTTTGTAAAATAAAAAAAAATCACCTATTGACAGACATTCACAAGTTCTGTGTAGCGATTTCGTTCACCGATTACGTAACAGGTGATTGAAGTGCCTAGTTGTAAGTTTTAATCCTGTAACTCTTACCAAAGTCAACCAGCTTGATGTTTGCATCATTTGTCATAAGAATGTTGTGACCTTTGACATCTCGATGTATTACATTGTGATTATGAAGGTGACACAATGCCTGTTGAGGAAAAATAAGCAGAAAAGATAAAATTGGTTAAAACAGTAGTAAATATGGAATTCTCATTTTTTTGCACCATTTATGACAAAAATGAAAGGCTGACATGAACTTAGCACTCTCTCCAATTGATTTTTCTACTTTTCTCAAACCATTTGTCCAAATCATGTGCAGTTGTTGTACATGACAGTGAGTAAAATTGTGCAAAGAACCTCCGTTTGTGGCAGATCCAAAATAATAATAACATAATGGTACATCAATATGCCGGTTTCTATACAAGTGTGCTTACCTGGGTATTGCAGTTCAATACCCCGTTCAGACACATACAAAAGTTGTCTAAAGTCGACATCCAGAAATTTTCAATTTCAAATATGACCTCGGATTCGCGGAAAGTATTTTGACTTACGACTGTTCACACACGCTACGATGTTGAAGTCGAACTGAAATGGACTTGACTTGTAATTTGTGGAAATGACATACGCTCCAGGTCAATGCGCTGTGGAAGTAAACACGAATTCAACTCAACTAACAACGACAGGGGTTCACACTTACGGAAAGTCATCATTAGTCGTGTAACATCTGCTTTTGGCTCTGTCTGGATGGGGTATTAGTTTAAGAGACCGGGGTAAGTCCTCCAGTAGAAATGCAAAATAATTCATTTAATAATAACCCATGTCAGAGGATTACCTGAGTTTTGTACCCACCTCTGGAGATATGACACTTCCTAATAACATTTAAAAGCTCAAGTTTTTCCTTTACAATGGTTCAACATCATGTCAAACTAGTATTTTGATTTTGCCACAGTGGGTGCTTTTCAACGTTGCCCATGCAGTTTTTATTGGGATACACTGTACAATAAACTGATTATCAAATCAAATCAAATCTTTATTCCAATATCAAAATTACATACATTCATTAAAAACACATCAAAAGGTAAACAAAGTGATATTGAGGACATCATCAAAAGGCCAGGAAGACCTGAGGTGATGAAACCCTGCAAACAAAATAAGTTACAAAAGTACAACTAAACAAGTAACATCAAAAGACAAACAAACAAACAGCATAAACAAGACAAATGCTCCGCTTAAGTATACTAGTATGAAATTTAGTGTCAATTATAATTTGACAATAGATAATTTTTTAGATTGTTTCTGAATTCTTTAGTGTTTTTGCATCTTTTTATGTCATTACTCAGAGAGTTCCAAAAGGTTGGTCCAGAATTACGAACAGCACGATCAGAGAATATTTTCTTAGTTTTATTAATACTATAATCCTGAGCATTTCTTGTATTATAGCTGTTAGTCTGAACATGTTTTGTAAAATAAACTGAGAAAATATTTGGAAGTTGATTTGTATGATGCTTGTACATGAAACTTCCAAGGTTGAGTTTAAACATGTCGTGTACATTCAGAACATTATATTTTTTAAATAAAGGCCCTGTATGACTTCTATAGTGACTATTGGATATTGTTCTGATAGCCCATTTTTGTAGTTTTAATAATTTGTCCAAATATGTTTCATACGTGTTTCCCCATATAAGAACCCCATAATTTATATATGGCAATATTAGTGTACAATACAGGGAGTACAATATGTTTTGAGGCAAGTAATGCTTAAGCTTAGTCAACATACCAGTATTTCTTGAAATAGTTTTCGATATTGCATCTATATGATATTTCCATGTCAAATTCTCATCAATAATCACACCAAAAAATTTTGTTGATTTTACTTTTTGCAATGATACACCATCAAGCTTGATATTGAGGTTCTTTTTATCCATGTGATTAAAAGTATTATTTTGAGAATCTGTTGGACATATCTGATTCACATCAATATATTTTGCAGTACTGTACTGAGTACCGAGTACCATATAGTTAGTTTTGCTAGCATTTACAGAAAGTTTATTGACCTGAAACCAATTACAGATTTCTTGAAGCTAATCATTGATGATGTCATTTTGAGATGCAATATCTGGATGTGAAAATAACAGAGTAGTATCGTCAGCAAATAGAATTATATCAAATAAAGAGGTTACATTTACAATATCATTTATGTACAAAATGAATAATAATGGTCCTAATATAGATCCTTGCGGTACACCACACTGGATTGCTTTATGATCAGAATCACACATTTGGTAACGAACAAATTGTTTTCGATCAGTGAGATAGTTCTTGAGCCAGTCTAAAGCAACTCCACGGAATCCATAATGGTTTAATTTATATAATAGAATATCATGATTTATGGTATCAAATGCCTTTGAAA
>JXSR01S000675.1:26504-38780 GCA_000969725.1 Ophiothrix spiculata | reverse complement strand
TTGATAGGACACATTAAAATAATTTCTCGTTGCAGGCAAACCTGTTTTGCTCCCTAGGTAGTAACAGCATTTCATAAAAATAAGATACATTTTAAACAACTTTAGTAAGGAGATATTTCCACAACTGAAGTTTTGAAAGCTATTGGGTGCAGGCTCCTTAAACTTTACCATTAATTTACACAAGTATTTGAAAAAAAAATCAGTCAGAAACTGTAGCTATTTCTGGTTTTTATTGGATTAAATTAAAGACTATTGATCATTTCAGAAATATTGAAAAAAATGACTTAATTTAGAGAAAAATCACATTTTTTACTAATTGCATTTACATGGCTTATATGTTGTGTTTTTCTAGGTATCAAGAAAGAGCTTCTAGAAAGTGCTTGTTTAACAAATAGATCCGAGGTAAGTCCAAACATGATTAATTTACCTCATTGATTTTATCAAGGCCTCTCAAACAGAGGGTCATGTAACTCTTATTATGTGCATAATTTGCAATAATCAATAGTCAAAAGGTTAAGCTTAATCATCTCTATTTTGAAAGGAACTACTAAAAATGCAGCATTTTCTAGATCAAGCTTTTTGACCCCATGGTCTCAATGGCGATTGCCAAGTCATATTTGATTGAGATCAGTATGTAACACTCTATTTAGTCCAAATTGGGTAATTTTTCTCATAACTCTGGCTGTTGGAAATAGCCACTAGGCAGCAATCAGTTTTCAGTTTAGCAATCAAAATTGGTCTCCCTCCATTTTTTGTCTCTGCCGAACAAGTTCGGGATGGGGACTATAAAATGGGCTCTGTCCGTGTGTCTGTCTGTGTGACCGTGTGTCCGTGATGAAAATGTTAACCCAAATGTTAACCTACATTGTACAGAGCAAATCTCGGAAACCGCATGCCCTATGATAATTATATTTGATGGCTGGGTAGGACCGGAGCCGAACTGGATCCAGCAACAATTACGCTGCAAAATATGATAATTAAGTACCTAATTTGCATAATTTATGCATAAAATGGTTTAAATAACATATTTTGCCAACCGTCTACCCTACATTCATGAAATATTGTGGGTAGATGGGGTTAGAGCTGCGCTTGTGCCAGCTGCAATTTGAGCGGAAAATATGTTAATTAAGTAACTAATTTGCATAATTTAGTTCAAATTTTGCCTATATTTCAACTTTCACCAATTTCAAAGGTTAAGGTTTCAAATTGCTCGTCTTGGACCAGCAATCAAAGAATCAATGGTGACCCTGTCGTCTGACCTTTCCGTTGGGATCAAATTTTCAACTTAATCAGATTTCAAAGATTAAGGTGTCAAATTGTTAGTCTTGGATCAGCTATCAAAAGTGTCAATGGTGACCCCTCATCCGACCTTTCCCTTGGGGTCAAATTTTCAACTTTGTCCAATTTCAAAGATTAAAGGGGCATTGGACAAGTTCAGTATCATCCCCAAACTTTTCCCCATTCATTTTGAGATTTTTGCATTATTTGAAGTGTTTGCAGTAATAATGACAGTATGCAAAGTTTCATAGTCAAATTCAAACCCTTTATATCAAAATATTTAGATATTGTTTTATTTCTGCCCTCTATAGTTGAATTTTTAAAATAGGCCTTTTCAGGAGATCTAATGCAAACTTCAAACTTATTTTGATTTATCTGCAATCTATGATGTTAAAGGAATGTTTTACACACAAATATATGTCTCTTTCTTGATATATAGCATCAATGTTTAGAGAAAAGCCTCATACCCAAGATTAACAAACAAGATAAAATTCAAATTTTTGTCTTTTCTGTAGGTTTTTATCAAAATTTTCTTGATATTTAGTAATTGACTGTTATTTTCTAGCATATGAAGTGTAAATCAACCACTAATAAAATTTTGAAATTTTGTCCAATGCCCCTTTAAGGTGCCCAATGTGCATTACTGATCTCCAAAATCGGCGGGGACATATTTTAGGCATCGCGTAAACCCGATTTCCACTTGTTTTCTTTGGTATTAGGGTTACATCCCTAGGTTTCCTTTCAGATACTAAAAGCCATAAATTGTGCAGTTTATAATTCCTTTTACTATACCTCATAAATACTTATCAGGCAACTGTAAAATACAATTGAATACGCCAGAATAAGAACATCCCAACTCCAATAGCTCCCTTCTGTTAAGTTATGTAAAATTTAAATGTATGTAAATCTCTGAAAATGCTTTCAAATCACTAGAAAGCATTTCCATGTCTTTATCCCAATCATAGTGTCACATTTAACCTTGTAGTTGACTTTGTTAGACATTGTTAGATAATTTTCCTAGCATATAGTTGCAGAGGGGAGCTCATGGAGTTGGGATGTTCTTATAATAGCTGTTTAAATATAGCATATTTACATGTACTATAACAATTATTTAACAATGTCTAAACAAGTCAACTACAAGCTCAAATGTGACAATATGATTAGGATATTGACATGGAAATGCTATTTTAGTGATGTGAAAGCATTTTCAGAAATTTGTATGCATTTATATTTTATAAATATAATTAACAGAAGGGAGCTATTGGAGTTGGGATGTTCTTATTCTGGTGTATTCAATTGATAAGTTAACCTGACGTGCATTATAGTATTTTGCCTACATCCCCCAGTGCTCGTAACCCCCATGCAGGGAAAAATAGAAAAAATACACCCCAACTGCCGTACCCCTCCGTAATCATATCACTCATGAGTTTGAAATTCATACGATGACAGAGAACAATGGAAGGTTTCAGTGATTTTGGTTGTGATTACATTACATTCAGTGAAGTATTTCTGAGGTATAGTAAAACAAATACAACATTGTTTCAGAAAGTGTTGAAAATTCCTGATCCCTCATTGCTGGATGTGTGTGACTACTTCCAGACGAGAACACATCCAACACCTCGGAATCAGTAATTGTAGGCATACATCAGGCATAAGAATTGTAAAGAAATTTCCTGCTTTCAGGCATTCCCTGAATAAAGGAAAGTTATTATTTTCAAGGAATTTCAAAATGTTTTGTTAGTACTTGTTGTCAAGCCTAGATACACTAAACCTTGTGGCTTATTTCTTTTTTCAGAACAAATCTATATATAGCACCATATTGGTCAACTATCTGCTGAACATCATGGGTCAGAGTTGCCAGTATAACAGTCGCATCCGTCCAGTAACCTTGGAGATGTCTAGCCTCGTACTCAAGCAGCTTGTATGGAGCACTGAAATGGCAAAGTGCTTTCTTGAAGATATGCACCTAGCTGCGTTAGAGGTTAGTACGTGTTTGACTCTACACTGGGCTCCGGTAACCACTAATCAATCAAAGCACTTGATTGGCCCGTATCCTGAAGCCATTTGTTTTGAGCATCAAACACATAATACACGTTGGTGATTACAGGAATTTCTTGTAACATGTAGCTAAACGCTGTGCGTCATGCAGAAGTCGCGCATGTAAACATCACCATTTTATCAACCCTTCACCAAAGTCTTCTACTGACAAATGATTGCTATGTAGTTAGATAGGACAAGTAAGCCTGCAAGTTGTGTAATTCTACTGGTCAAAATTTGACTAATTATGATCAGCGGTTACCTGTGATAGTGGGCAGTCTGAGCTATATAGTGAAGCACTGACATCGAGGGTACCAGAGTAGTTTGACTCATCCCTTATTAGTCGTATGGTATAAGACATATGACATGCACCGCGAACAGAGATATATTCGGGAATTGAAACTCCCCTATTGAAATGTGCCGCGACCCAGGTAGGGTGATTTGCTACAATAATCAGCTAATTATTGTAGCAAATTGGTCCTATATTAATGAGCCCCATTTATATGCTAATTTCTTTTGTTACATTCTATTGTTATATCTGTCAATCAACGCTCTTTACGTCATTCCCTCTCAAATATGATTGGCGAGTACAGGGCGAGTATACATCAAAGCCACGCCTCTATTCTGTTCACCTTTTGACCCGAGCTTGGATTTTACCACTTTCTTCCATTGGCTGGGAATACGAGTTTCACGGCACTGACATGCACAGTTTTACTTTTGTACCAAAATATAGAATACTGCCCTCTTAAAAAAGTTTTACAATAGAACGAGGAGTGATAAGGGCATCTAACAAAATATTGAACAGTAAAAATGGACTTTATTTTGGCATTTGTGGATGTGGGGAAGAATGTTTGCCTGAAAAAGAAAATGACAACACAAAGCTGGAAAAAGCTAGATTCAAGAATAAACTTGAATCTAGACAACCAGAAATTTACTTACCCGGAGCAACCGACGTTGCGGACGAAACCATGAATGAGAGTTCTTAAATATTAGTTCATCTGGTTTGTTAGGAAACGTTAAAATTGAAAGTTCATCTTATCAAAACCAAAGTAAACAGTAAAATTACTCACGTTGACGTTTCGTGCTCTATGGGCAGAGCACTTCATTCTGCATGATTTCTTCTGACATCCTCTTCTGATGTCATCATCTTACAACACGTCATCTAGCGACGGATGTCAGAAGAAATCCAACAGACCAAATCAATTCTGATGAAGTGCTGTGCCCATAGAGCACGAAACGTCAACGTGAGTAATTTTACTATTTACTTTGGTTTTGATAAGATGAACTTTCAATTTTAATACATGAATGAGAGTAAACTGTATCTTAAAGCTAGATTGCTTTTTCACTCAGTAGACACAAATATGGCTACACTAGTAACAGAGCTGTATGATGGGAGTTTGAAGTGTCACAGAGAACTTTGATATCTTATCTTTTCAGCTGTTAACCAATGAAATTGCTTCCTTGAAATTGATGGTTGTGCATTATTAAAAACAATCAAGTGATCTTATATGAACCGAAATATTCGTTACTTCAATCATTTATCAGGCGATATAGTTATAAGTAGATGACTATTTGGCACTGTTTTGCAAAATCAGAGAAAACCACTTTTTTCCCCAACTTTTGCTAGTGGGTTAAATATAATAATTCAAAACTGTTAACTAATGTTGGAAAAATAAAGTATGCTTGTCTTTGTTATGCTTGTCTTTGTTATTAGAATATGGGCGTTTCCAAAGTAACATTTGTGACCGAAAAAATGCACTTGTAAATGGCTACAGAACCTAGCATAAACATTATATCCACAAGTTTGTTTATGATAATGATGCTCACTGGTGGGGGGGGGGGGGCAAGACATGCAGATGTTTAACAATTAAATTAATTTCCAAGGTCCTGAATAAAGTTCAAGAAGCGTTCCGGGTAACATTTGTGACATTACATGGAAATAGTTTTTTGCTCCAAATGACTTAAAAAAGTAAAAATTCTCTGACGTGTTAGCGATTTTGTACTTTACACAGATGATGGATAACATATTTACGAATATTTCATAAAAATGGTCGGAAATTCTATCATCAGGATTTATTTTAATGCATTGTTTTGTGTGTAACGTTTGGTAACATTTGTGACATTTTGATGTTTCTTTTTAGTGACATTTGTGGCATTTTTGAAATAAAACATGTGCTCATTCATGCACGGGTAGAAAAAACAATTTCTGTTTGGGAAATGCTTCTCACGTACCAAATAACAAATGTATGACAGAAAAACCTGCTTATGTGGTCGAATAATTTTTTGCTTGAAGTCAAAAAAGTTTCATTTTCTATGGAATTAGACCTGAGACAAATATATAAACATGCTCAAGCTCAAGGGAAGAAGCATGCAATGCTGCATGACACATTGAAAATAATGAAGGGCCCTAATTCTTTGTCCCACTTTATTTGAACTGGCCTAATATTTGTATGCATTGTTTGTTACAGGGATCCAAAGAAGAAAGCATGCTGCTCCTTAGACATTGTTACAGAGAAGATGAGCTCTTCCTGGATATGTTTGACGATGAGTACCAGAGCATGACGGTAGGTAGCGATGCCTGTTAACAGAAACTCTTGATTGTGGAACAGTAGCTAGATTGGAATTGGAATTGAGTCATGGGTTCAAGTCACAATCTGCCCACCTCTGTGTTGAGTGCCTGAGAAAGATTTTTGTACATCTTTTTCCTCCACACATAGCTGGCAGAAATAGGTACTGATACGTAAAAAAAATTCTGAGAATGTAAATAAGACTTGCTTGCAAGTGAGAGGCAAATATCCCACAACATACACTATATATTAGAGTCTGGCTTATATATGCTGATAAAATGAGATTGACATCGCTGACATTGGCTTCAGATGTTACAGTATGCGTCAACATTTTGACTTGCCACCTCGGAAAGCTCTATTCCCTCATTTACTAACATATCTTAAGATGATAATTAATATAATAAGAAAAGTGACATCAGAATACAATATATAACCAGCCAGTAGGCATTTCATCCAGTCCAGGATCAAGACACCATTTTATTGCGTTTAATGTAGGACATGTATACTTGTTACTGATTGTAGATTTTTAGTATAATAGAATTTTGAAATACTAGCATCCAAATTCTAAGTATTTTTAATCTATATTTCATAAATCTTGTAAGGGCAATATCCTAAGGAAGCTGCAATTTTTCTAAACACAGTTAAAAATTTGACTGCACAACACAGCAGTTGCAATATTCACTATATGCAATTGGTGTTCCTACACATTTTTATTGAATTTTAAAGTTAACTAAACCGTCAGTCACAACCGAAAAGTCTTACACTGTCTTTATGTTCAAGTTCATCTGAAGTTGTTGATTGTATAATGTTTTCAATAAATATATACTAGTACTGATGTGTACTATGAAGCTCTCTTTATGTATCATTTACAGGCCCGACCTCTCAACGTAGAATATCTCATGATGGACGAGTCGATTCTGCTTCCTCCTACCGGAACACCGCTGACTGGCATTGATTTTATAAAGAGGTTGCCGTCAGGACAAATGGAACGTACCAGAAGGGTAGGTATACGAGGGGGTATCAAAAAGTTTTAAACTTTACCCAGAAGGGATTGAGCTATGTCAATGAAATTTTGTCAGAATAATCACTAGATTTAATGTACATTATGGTGTAGAAATGGTATTATAAGTAGTTTTGTCATATGAAAAAAAAATGATGTGTACAATTTGAAAAAGGTAGCTCCAAATAAATGGTCAAACAAAGGAATAAACTTGTTATCACAGAAATCTGGTAATAATATTTAAAATATGAGCAAAATTGCTTATAAAATCATATTAAATGTGTTTCTTAACGTAAACACACAATAATATCGAAAGTTGGTGGTTTGACGGGTTAACTATCCTATACAAATTATTTGCAAACAATTATAGACTTCCTATATGTAACCGATAAACATTTATATATGAGTAACGAAAGGTTTTTCCCATACTGAGGAATGAGAAACTAAACAAAGTATTAGATAGGTCTCAATGATGAGCTCTTTAAGTAGACTTTCGATGCGGCCCGCAAAAAATATCATAACTCTTTTTTAGCCCGCAGTAGCGAAAAAGGTTGGTGCAAAGTATAAAACTTTTTTTGTATTTTATAAAAATCGAGATTACTTATAGTGCATTATTGTTTCTGAACTCTTACTCTCAAAGTCTACTATACTTTCCAGATTATAAATGGTTGAAAATATGAGCCACACTCCTTTTAAAAAGTAAATGATGATATTCAACTATCGCAGTATAGCTTCACTTTATAGGCACTATATAAAGTACCCACCAAACTTGGGAGTGTAGCGACGATGATGCAGCATTGGTTGTTGCATAAATTAACAAATATACATTTTATATTCTAGAAATTATGGTGCTTTTGACTGGCTTTTATCGCTTGAATATGATGGTGATGCAAGTTTATATTCAAAATTTATGATTTTGAGTAAAATCTTTAAAACTTCATCCTAAAATTTCTTGGAGAATACCACTAAAACTGCTTTGATACATTTGTGTGTTAAAAAAGGACTATAACCCTTGCAGACTTTGAAAATAAGAAAAACACATAGTTTAATTCATGAGGCGCATGCCTGATCAGTGATACTGAATTTAGTTTTTTCCTATTATTGTTGCATTATTCTTGTATTTTTCTTGCAGGCTATCCGAGTATTTTTCCTCTTGCGAGACCTCTCATTATCTCTGCGCAATGAGCCAGAAACCAAACTTCCGTTGACCAATCACGATAGCATGGTTCATACATCGGACAAGCTGGATCTTAGTAAGTACTATGCATAGTAATCCATTAACTCTATGTGACCGTTCACTATGAACGGCCCGTAAAATTTGTATTTTTCATTTAAATAAAAGCATGCAAAAGTCATACCCTAACAAAATTGAGATTTTTGCATGTTTGAAATGCTTCTGATTTTCTTAAACTCCTTGCTCAATATAAGCTATCCTTTCAACTCCATACCCCCTAAAGGGTTGAGGGTTCTGAAGCCAAAATGTACTCTTTTTCACATACCCACACTTGAAATTGTTATTTTATCAATACTGATTTCATACTAGGGTTTTAATAAGTACCCTATTTCTTGAAAATTGCCCCAAAATTGCTGTTTTGATACCCTAAACGGTATCATCTGATTTACCCTTCAGTCCTCAAAAACAACCCAAATTCACCTCTTTCTTGGCCAGGCTATACCAGCAACATTATATTTGATTGCACCCCTCCCCCTTCCCGGGCATTTCCTAGATATAGTTGAATTGGAAATTTACATAAAATGATAGCTTCAGAGCAAGATTTCTTGGCTTTGAATATTCTGACTTGTCATTCTTCTAAGGGGTGCACCATTAGATTTCCAGGGGGGAGAAGGAAGATGGGTTTGGGGTTGATTTTTTTTTTCGCGCCCCGTTCGGGAGCAAATTTTTTCCCTGGAAATTACTGATTTTCTGCCTATTCCATGTTCGGGGGAATTTTTTCCTTCTGCCTGTGGAGGGGGAATTTTGTTCCCAAAAACTTCCTGCTCCCCCCTGGAAATCTAATGGTGCGCCCCTAAGTAACCTGAGACCAAGTATCATTTAGAAGCTGAAAATGTATTTGAATATGAAATAAAACAAAATGAATCAGGGCCAACTTTATTGGGGTTTGAGGTGGATAGTCACATATGCTTGTTTTAGATAGGTATCGTCGCATTGTTGTGATGATTACAATTTTTTCAAGAATAATAGATGTGATTTATTGTTTTGCCTGTCCTATTTCATCTGGTAATGGATGAGCGTACATATTTTGAGTAATGGATACAAGGCTGAAGAATAAATTGCATCTTCTATTTTCTCATTCTAATAATTGTCATATATTTGAGTGTTGTTTCAACCAAGAATATGTATGTCAAAAACCAATGATCATCATTATTGGAAAATTGTGCGCTGCTGTTAAGCATAAAATATTCCAATTCAAGTGGTGCATTTTGCATCAGATTTGTTAGTTTGTCTACATCGTTCTATGATTTCTGTGTTTGCCTGCATTTAACACTTAATCCACTGTCAAATATTGTCTCATAATGACACTCATTTACTTAGAATCTCCATTATTGCACAATCAGTTCAGAATAATTGATACATATTCAAACAATATGTTTGACTTGCCCCAAGGCCTCATCAGAGTCATGGTCTTGAAAAAGAAATATATAGTAATTATCTCCTTATAAAATTTGGCAACTAAAATTCTTGATGTTCAGACAAAATGTAGCAGTTCTTCTTCAAAAAAGTTAGTTTGATTAATAGAACCCTAGTTTTTTTCGGGTGACACAAGCCAATATGAGGGATATAACTACCAAGTCCAGTGATCTAGAAAGCCACTTTCGGGTTGAAATCAGTGGGCTATCTAGAACTCTGGGTTTTCTAGTGTAGTCAGTGGATGGATTATAATGTGGGGGTGGATTTGTATTGCGGATAGTATCACCGAAAAAATGCAGGTCCTATGGATCGGACTACAAAAAAGTAGGCAGATTAAAGAACCCAATATTGTGCATACTTCCCTCTCATATTTCTTTTTGTTGCATGATGGGTTCAACATTTTCAAATTTCAAATACACACAATAAAGAATCTATAGTACAAAGGTTCTATAAACTTAAGATTTTTGAGGTGTGCATCTGAGAATTGTTTCTCAATAATAGACCACTTTCGTATGTCCCATAATGCATCTTGAAAGTACCACAAATACGGGACCTTGTGACGTATCTTGCTCAGTCTACCATATTTGAAGTTCTGCATATTGCGCACAACTCCATTGCGCAAGATACGTCATAAGGTCCCGTATTTGTGGTACTTTCAAGATGCATTATGGGACATACGAAAGTCGTCTATCTAAGAAAGAAGTGGATAGTTGAGAGGTCGTGACCTTGGGTCACGAGTGTTTCTATTTTTGGGTTTTAAATTTTAAAAACGCTGTTAAATTCTGAATAAATGCGCCCAGCAGGAGCTAAACGCCAATTGATTTGACTGGAGGAAGGTGAAGTATAATTTAATTTTACTAAAAACAAACAGTTGCTTTCACATTCTACAAATGGTTTTGCTGCAACTTTTGTCATTAGTTATATCATATGACTTAATACAAAAAGTGTTATCAAGATCTTGTACAAGAGACTTACCATAGGCAACTCTCACTGTAAATAAATCGACTGATTATAATAGGGTCCGATAGTTTTGTGACATTATGCATGTTTTCAGCTAAGTAGAATGTTTACCAATAAGCCAGTGAAAAAAATGAAAAATACATACACACCCAAAATACACATTTGAATTTACCGTAATATTTTTCTTCTCTTGATAAACACATGCATGCCTTTAAATTGTGCTTTGTGAAATCATTTGTGAATTTAATTGAATTTATCTATATTTTTTCTTGCATATTTTCATGTATGCTTTTTAATCGTACTTACTGAAACCATTATTGAATTTATATTGGGCTATTTGAAAAACAGCTGTATGGTTTTCTAAGAAATAGATGGGGGAGGGAGCAACGGGGCAGGGGACACCCCCGGTTTTAAAGGGATATCAATTTAGATGAATTTATCTATATTTTTTCTTGACAAACACTCATTATGTATGCTTTTTAATTATTATGCTAAGTGAAATCTTTTGTGAATTTATATTGAGCGTTTTTAAAAACAGCTATATGGTTTTCTAAGAAATAGATGGGGAAGGGACAGTGGACACCCTGGTTTTAAAGAGATATTAATTTGGTAGAATTTTTCTATATTTTTTTCTTTGACAAACATTGTTAGGCTAAAAAAAGAAACAAGTTTGTTTCCTGTAGGCCATGCGCTTTTCATTTTGGCATCATATATTACCGCATTTAATTTTTTTATTCTGATTTTTAAAAAAAATGAAAATCAAAATAGCAGGTTTGATAAAAAAGGATAGGGACGATTAAAAAATAATTACTAGAGACGTGTTTTCTTTTCAACAAAAAATCGAAACCGCAGTTTGCCTGCATTTCAACAGGTTTCTTACTAAAATTCATCACCCATGCGGATGTTCTCATGCAAATTTGCCTTAGCACTTCATTAAAAAAATTAAAAAAAATAAAAAACCGCATTTCGCATGTAGGTTTTGTGACCACCCACAGGAAACATACCTGTTTCTTTTCTTTTTTTTTGCCTTATGTATGCTTTTTAATTATTATGCTAGGGGAAACATTTGTGAATTTTTACTAAGCTATTTTAAAAACAGCTGTATAGTATTCTAAGAAATGGATGGGGTAGGAGAGGGGCAGGGGATTCCCCAGGTTTAAGAGGGATATTCCAAATTTTACCTTCATTTAAATCACCATTATGTAGAGCCTTTTGGGTATGTTTGAGTTATGTTAAATGGTAAAGGGAACTGACTAAAGTTTCTTTTGAACAGAAATACTCATAATCCCATGCATTGATTGATGACAACATAAAAGATACTGCATCTTATAGGTCAAACAAAAAAATTGACAATATAAAGTGCATACAAAAATCCAAAGTGCAGGGCCCCATTTGTTGTTAATGCAACCCCACCCTGTATTTTTGTTTTCATTGTACAATGAAGTTTGTATTATCCAGAGGGAGGGGGAAAGAGTACTCAAGTTTGGTTTGGGAAGGACTGTGCCACTGAAAAAATTGAAATGCCACCCATGAAAATACTGATTTTCAAAAAAAATGAGATCCACTTATGTACTTGATTTCCCAAATTTCGAGTTCCCTGTATTTGCATTTGGAAATCCTTCGTCCCAAAATCTATTAAATCGTGTCCTATGTTGCCTGGACAATATCATACAATGATGCATGAGATACTCCTTCCCTCTGGAAGTTCTTTGCTTTTTCTTTGATTGGATTTTTAAAAAAACAAAACAAAAAGGGAAAATTCAGGGGGAAAAATCAATTTAAAC
>JXSR01S000674.1:53384-70863 GCA_000969725.1 Ophiothrix spiculata | reverse complement strand
AAAGTGATCCTTAAAGGATCAAAATAAAATGATCCCGAAAAAGGATCAAAAATTTGATCCCGGCCTTCTAAGAGTGTAGCATCAAAGTTGTCACCCCTTACATACCTCACAGATAGCATTTTGTCATGTGATACATCTAGTGTGCGCCAATCATGCCGATATAGTTTTACTATTTTAATCCCATTTTCTGTTCATTAAACAAATATTAAAACATTAAGATTACAACAACACCTCTAGTCTAAGAAGCATACTTCTTGAAAGAAAACAGTTTGAACATTTTTAAAACTTATTCCAATATACGGAATTTTACCCATATCAGCTGTTTTTGCTCAAATTTGAACAATTTCTTGGCTGTTGAGGGGGTCTGTAAAATTAAAAGGGTCATCTGAATGCCACTTTTTTGACATAAGTTGATATCCAAGCACATTTTCAACACATTTTAAGTTAAATTAAACATTAAATGTATAGATTTCCCCCAGCTATAGGCCTATGAAAATCATGAAACTTTGCTCTGAAACACGAGAATTGGTCATACTTGACCCCCCCCCCTCCTACCTGAATCCAAATGGGATCTACATGTAGGACCTATAAGATAGGAAGTTTTGTTTGGATATCTTTACTCTGCAAATGTAACCACAAAAAAGGTTTGAACCCCTTCAATTAAAAGTTTGCCTTTTCCCGTTAATATTTTAAAGCCTCGTTTTCACGTTTTCAGCCATTTCTGCTCAATTTCAGGCATATTTTTTTTCACGGACCCATTTTCAGGGGGTCTATTAAATCAAGGGAATCATGTAAATTTCAATTTCAAGTCATAAGTTACTAGTTTGGCATTCCTTTAGTACATTTAAACTTCAATAAAGTATTTAATATAAGTATTTACCACATTATGGGCGTAAGAAAATCATGAAATGTGGCGTCTAGCTGTCTTCCGCACCTTTTTCGGCTATATTGGACCCCCTACAAAATCTCAATTGGACCTATGAGGTGGAATTTTTGTTCAGATTTCTATTCTACAGCTATAGTGTTGGCAGAACATATAAATCAAAAGGCTCTAATCAAAACAAATTTGATGTTATGTCCTCTCTAAAATGGCCTCTCATTCGCTGATTCGGGACTATTTTCAATGAAAAAACAAGTCCATGAAAGTTTGAAGTGCCATAACTTTGCAATGCAAGTAAATTTGATTTTTTCCTTCGGACAGTCTGTCAGTCAACCAAAAGGGAACCTGTAAAGAAAATTTCAGCAAAATCCATGAAGTTTAGCAAAATGGCGTCACACGAGGGCAGTGTTTAAATGAAGCTTTTATGGTTAATTACATTAATATTAAAAACGTAAGTTCACTTGAAAAAAATTATACATGACAATATCTTTCTACTGATACCAAATTTAACATATGAAACAAATTAATAAAACTGTATACCTAACTTTTAAAAACAGTTTTGGTTTTCCTATACCTTGCCATACAAACTCAAATTTGAACCCCCCCCCCTGTAAAATGAGCTGTGTGTATTTCAAGTGTGGTCACCCTTTCAGGGGATGTTCTGGAGGGGTTCAGGTATTCAAAAAACACTGTCACACAAAAATAGCAAAAAAGTGATTTTTTTCACCCAAAGTGTCCAATTGCTCCCTGGTTACTTAGACAACCTTCACCTACATTATAAATTACCCTTGCTACTCAACAGTCCTATTTTCTGTTGTTGTTCTATTTTGGTTGTTGAAGCTAGATGAGTAGAATAAAATAAAATACAATAGAAAGTTGTTTGAAAGCATTGTTATTATTATGAATATGACCTTTTTTAGTTTATGCATCCGTATGAACATTTGAATTTCTTACCAATATCAGGTTAATTACAAGCGACAAAAATGAACAACAAAGCAATCAAATTTCATCAACCCGATAAGGTAAAAGTTATACAGTATGGATTGTTATTAAACCTTGAGAACTGAGCGACACAGGTGAGCGCACACCAGACATCGTACAAGACAATAATCATTCGGTAAACTACTGTTTAATTTGCAGTCACTTGTAACAATTTTTAACAAAATAAGGCTTAACATTACACATGTTTTAATTTAAATAAAAATATATTCCTCGCTCGCTGACTTCAGCTGTCGACATTTACCCAAAATACCTTGCAAAACTGCCATAAATGACGTAATGATCGAGATCAAAGGGCGAACAGGAATACTTATTTTCCCCTGAATATTCCGTCGAAAGTGAATTGATGAGAATAAAGAAACACTTTTTAGATTAAGTAATAATTGTCCTTATTTTTATGTTGACCCTACAAAGAACCAGGTTAACAGAGATTTATCAGTGGTTGCTTTAATTGGTACTAATGGCTTACATAAAAGGCTGAGAAAGGAGAACCACTAAGGTCAAATAGATTGAAAGAGGAAATTGTTTTATGTCATACATAACAAAGCATATGAAAAATCCGATGAATTGAATGCTTTCAAAATAAGTGTGCTTCACCTTTCCTGACATTGCCTGGATTTTACATAATATGTTGGCATGTATGATACACATGGTAAGTGTCCAAATAGCCTTAAGAACTAATATAAAATATGAAGACCAAAAGTATCTGTATAAAATGTTCATATTTCACAAAACTAATTGAAAATATAGAATCAATATGTTTCAATGCAATGTTATAAGTTTCAGTTTTTTCTCTATTTATGATTCTGAACCTAATTATTACTCTGACAAAAACAATAAATACATGTATATAAAACAAATGGTAACAAGTGCCAACTTATGATTAAAGCTACATATAATATAAAAAACAATTATGAAATCTGTCTTATTTAAAAAAATAAAATCCGTGAAAAATAAGCTTTCCATCAATATATAACTTTGTGGGGTTTAAGTGTATATTTATGTTTTTCTAATGTTTTTGTGTGAAAAAATCAGGCAAAGACCACTTTATGACTTATAGGCACTTTTCCACAAAGGCAAGATTAAGTAAACTTCATAATAATACCTAGCGACTGCATGTTTGACTGAGATTTAAGTATTTTTCTATGTGTTCTTATTTTTAGTAAAGATTAATAGATAAAGTACAGGAACTGCTGACACAGTTTACCAGTGGTACAGCCAGTAATAACCATAGACCCCAAGCTATTATTAACATCATTACCATCAATCACTATAAGCTTAGCAAAGGTGGTCATATAATCTGATGTTATCATCTAAATTTATCACTGGATTTAATTTTCATCAATCAAGTTGACGCTTTTCTCTGAAAAATGCATATCAACATGGTACTGTATTTAATTTCCTCTTTTCTGAAAATATTTCCTAATAGACGATTGACCGTTTATGCAGGTGTTAGGATCAATCACTTTATTGTACAAAACTACGTAATCAATTTATTTGTAAATATGTCTTTACAAATTTCTTTCACGGCTGTCATAATACAAGGAAGTTGCCGTTAATCATGTTTTTCTGTGTGTGCTTTTCTGTGTCATTTGCAGTTCAAACTATTCCAAACACGTCATAATTTTATAATAATGGTTAATAAAACAAAGCGAGTTGATGATCATTAGAGTAAAAAGTATATGCATGGATACGTTTCGCATCAAAACCAATTTTTTTTTTCACCACCATTGCTTCACTCTGGAGGTCATTTAATCAAAATCTCGACACTCCACCCGGGTGTCTGGTGTCTGTCCGGTGTTGAAAGGGTACGTAGATGTTTGGTTAGAGAATTTATATCTCTGGATAGTTATTTATTCTAGAAATTTTTGCCTTGATATGGTACAATTAATGCACACATTTTTAAGTTTTGCATTTGAAAAAAAAATCAGGTCGATAGTAAAATGATCGTAGAAAAAAGAGTTTTGAAGAAAACATTGTTTTGACCTTTGGTAAGAAGAATTATTTTTTTAGTTGTTCGGTTAGAGCAGTCAGACCATCAATCGGCAGGTGATGTTGATGATTAATTGCAATAAAAGACCAATATCAACTGGTTTCAGTCATCACATTCATCAAATTGATATTTTCTTATAAGTTTGAAGTCACCTCAAAGTATATAATGACTTTGAGTACACGTTACTTTAGATTTTTCTTCGCCAATTGGTTTGTGCATAATATGTATATGGGAAACAGCGCACTTAATGATATTAGTACAGCCACAGTAGTCTTACTAATAATGTATAAGATACATTTTATCATTATGACAGATTCGTTTTACCAAAAGCATGGCTTCTATTCTAACCTAAACTCATTATGTTACTACCATACGGAGAACTTAATAAAAACTCAGACAAAATGACAAAAGGTATATTCAATATAATCCTTCAAGCAATTCATATACAATTTCATGGTACTAGTAATTTGGTCACTGTAATCGATGTTACATTATTGTAATATGCCAGGCGTAATGACTTAAGTCCAAGGCTGAAACGGATGAAATTAGCGATTTATGTAGTCACCGGCTTATTAACATCACTTGCTATCGATTCTAATTATGTAAAGTCATCTATTTCATGGAGTGACTTTGTGATGTCATTCAAATTACTATACGTCATTGGACAATTTTGTTTTATTTTATTATACGTGGAAAAGCTGCATGATGATGTATTTACTACACTCTTTAAAAAGAAAGGATCAAATTGATCGTATCAAATATGAGCTTACCCTTTTCCGGATCAATTTTGATCCAAATTCTCCTTAAATTTGATCCTTTTCGGATCAAAAAAGAGTGTGTTTGATCCTTTCTTTTTAAGAGTGTAAATTCTCTGATTAGTACGATTTTCAATTATTCAGATAAAAAAGAGTGTGTTTGATCCGAAAAGGATCAAATTTGAGGAGAATTTGGATCAAAATTGATCCGGAAAAAGGTAAGCTTATATTTGATACTCTATCGGATCAATTTGATCCTTTCTTTTTAAGAGTGTAAATTCTCTGATTAGTACGATTTTCAATTATTCAGATAAGTCTTATTTTTTAACGTCAATATTAGTTTAGGTTTGTGTATAATAATAATAATAATAATAATAATGGAAACTTGTAAAGCGCAAGCATCCGTCTAGAAAAAGACGCTCACTGCGCTACTACCTTTTGAAGGTATGTGTGAGATAAATTTATTCGTTCATTCTATCATATTTATTAACACAAACAACATCATAATATACATAATGAGAAAGAATGGTAAAATAACCATACAAGGACTCATTTGTGAATTCAATATATTTTTAAATGTGTTTTGAGACATGTAGCAAAGACAAGATCTGTTTTTACCGCTTTTAACTTCTTTTAAAGTCCTTTCGATATACATTGACGTACCACGCCAACACGTACAAACTTTATGGAGAGCAAATTTATGTAAGTTTAGAGTCAGAATGATATAATATGTTGATCGCTCTCTGAGAATGACTTTAGACAGATACTGCATAATCCTACTTTGCTCTATCAAATGTTTTGGTCTATTTTCTTCCGTTCGGCTATTTTTGTTTTTTCTGCAACTTTTTATACTTTCATGGAACCTTCAAGGTTATGTTCACAATGCTAGAATAATATACCGTAGCTAGATAGATATGGTAGAAAAACTGATATGGAGAAGGATGCGTTAATTCCCAGTGCCCGGCGCAATGGGTGCCAGGTACAGGTACATTATACTTGTATACTATATTTCACACTAATCCTAGAGAAATAGAATTGTTGAACATTTTATACATTGTTACGAGTTGATACAAAAGAATTGTGTGAATATCAAATGTAAGCTTCACACATTTTTCCTCCCAAAGCTGTCAGAACTATGAAAATGAAAATGATATTCCTCCAGGTTGAAATTTTGAAGCATTAATAATGCATTTATAGACAACAATAAATCGTCATGTTAGTGCAAGAAAATTGTATCTGCAATGGGTGCCATATCCTTAATATATAATTAACACCGTCTCACTAGAATGTGAAAAAATCCGTAAAACTTTCCCTTCCATATGTCAGTGGCTCTTGAAATGGTTCTTCCATTTCAAGAGCCACTGTCCCAAGACTGGACATTCTTCATTGTACAATTCAAATTTATTAAAAGGCAGCTTTTGCAGATAGGACGTTTTTGCACTCACATGACGAAATGTACATAGTATATGTGACTGATGAACTGTTGTGAATTATCCTTAGGCAATTCAGTATGTTGACGTAAATGTTTGCGTTTTCAAGAATGCTTTCAAATTAAGGCTATTTGATTTGTTCTTTTATATAACAAATAAAGCAAAATACATACGGATTGGGATGTGAAATCTATAAGGTTGGTTATTCTACAATTGCGTCGATTTGTTAACAATGGTAAACGAATTCTCACATAAAACACACAGTGGCGTAGCTAGGGGGCAAGGGGGGCACGCGCTCCGGGTCCCACCCGTAGGGTGCGCTGAAATGACAAAAACGAAAAAAGAGAGGAGAAAGGAAAAAGGGGAAAAGGGGGGAGAAAAAAAAGGAGAAAAAAAAGGAACAATGAACAATAGAGGAAGAAGGTAGGGGAAAGGTGAGAGGGGCGGGGTTGGCAACTTAATGGAAATAAGTACAGTATTAAAGTGGAAATAGAGAGAGAAGAATTTAATTTTTGGCACTCACAGCTTAGTGAGGGTAAGGAGCTGCTGACATCAGCAGTGCTGGTGGCCGAATATTCTTGATAGTAATTTACAGTAGACCTTATATATTATATAACAATAACATTTTACTTACATTTTACCCCATGAAATGCCTTCTCATGAGGTGCAAAATGTGCAGAACCTTTCTTGCTTCGGGGGCCTTCGACCCCTCGACCCCTACCAGAGGCTTTACCCCTTGACCCCACCAGGGGCCCTAAGGCGTGTCCCGTTAGTACTCGGGTGGGGTCGATATTGTAGTTTCTTGCCCCGAGCGACACATCCACTAGCTACGCCACTCAATACACAAAGAATGTACGTTTTTAAGGTTTAATACCAACAACTTCATGAAGTATCTAGACTCCTTTGTATAATCATCAAAGTTTGCAGCATAGAGCTATCTTGACTCATAGGAATAATCATTAAATTTTGCAGCATATAGCTTATATTGTATTTTGCTCCAGGTAATAATTATACGCCTCGTTTAAATTGACATGTGGTTTTGTATCATTGTTTATTGGGGCTTTTGGCATTTGATTTTGCATTATTTCTCCTAAATAACACAGGAATAACATATATTTTCGTATTACATGTGAGTTTGTCATATTCCTATATTGTAGATCAATGAGATAAAAATTTATAGGGTTATGTTCATAACTTGCAATAAAACTTTTTTATCATGTGAAATATCATATATTTTAATCGTGCATTTGACATTTAAAAAATATTTATATTCAAATCTGTAGTTGCTAAATTAAAATTTAATCGACCCGTTTGTTGAACAACAAAATCTATATAGGCAAATAACAATTGACTAAATAAAATTCTGAGGGCTTTGTGTCAGAAATTGAGGTAAAGTGAATGAGTGGAGGTGTTACAGTTTTTGGTAAAAATCAGGCATATTTTTAGCATATTTTCAGAAAAGTGTGGTTAAATGATGTGGTTTATGGACCAATAACCTTGACAATTTATCAGGCTATAACTTCAGTCATCATTGCTTCATCTTCAATTATTCTGTACTTTTTGAAATAATCGCATTTGAATAACGCGGTGTAGGGGTGCGAGGATCAAACGGAGCGGATGCAACGGAGCAGGTATATATGTATTACAATGCATTGAAGCTCGTTGAATTG
The DNA here is from genome assembly GCA_000969725.1 of Ophiothrix spiculata. NCBI lineage: Eukaryota > Metazoa > Echinodermata > Ophiuroidea > Amphilepidida > Ophiotrichidae > Ophiothrix > Ophiothrix spiculata. The sequence goes on along the minus strand of JXSR01S000674.1, from coordinate 63,136 downwards.
ACTATACAGTTATTGAGTTCCGTGCATAACAATGCATTTTGTAATACGTAGTAAAATATTGTGTTAACCCATTACTTATTCTATTCACTGGAGTCAATAAGTATAGATAATCCCCACTTGAGAAATTGCAATCCGTAACAATCCTTTTGTGTTAACACGATAAAAAAAACCAACTAAAACCGCCAGACGTTTTTGCTTTAGTCGAAGACAATAGCCTATCCTATACTTTGATTGACATGTCTCTTTTGTGCGGTAAGATTAATTCGATACTTCTTTTGTCATTTACAATTTGTAAACTATTTATAAGGGATTTGTAAACTAAATCCTTTGTCCGTTAATGAGATAACTTACGACAAACTTGAACAGGCTAAGTGTATTATAAGATTTGGCTGTTACTTGCCCTTGTACCAACTGAAGTGTTATTATTTATGAACAAAAGAAAAATTAGTGATTGAAAAGAAATTGTGGATAAAATCATATAAATTGGTATCTGTAGATTGGATTCAAATTGAATTAACAAAAATATTTGATCATTCAATAGCTCAGTACAGAAGCAAATTCCATCATTATAAGTTTTGTTTATTTAAAAGTATATAACACCCCTTTATATATCAAAGGATCAAATTATTGAATTACATACAGTTATTAAGATATGATAAAATCAATCATGGTACAATTTTTGCATGAAATTCTATACTTACACCCTATATGACATTTGTTCAATCCTGTATATCCACTTTTTTGTGGTTTTTCGACGATCCTTACAATCATATATAATTTACTGGGACTTTAACACAGGGAAAGAAATGCTATGCGTTAAAAATAAAGGACATGTAAATTCCACTCTACTTCAATGTGTTACGCAGATTCGTCCCAATTCATGACGCAACGCCTGAAATGACGCTGGGACAGAGAAGCATGATTCTGACAAGAGCAAAATGCAACAGGTAAGAAAAAACGATTAAAACGGATATACTCTATCTTTTCCAAAGAGTTCGCAGACATTTGCTTTGGCTAGACTCTAATCTTTGTCCTATACGATCATACCGAAATAGTTATTAAGAAAAACTTCTCAACAATAATATGTGTACTTGTTTATAAATATTGTATGACAATTCACAAATCAAAATTAAATACGATACTGTAAATATGATTGTGGCAATTTTTGTTATTATTTTCTCACTTTTTTATTTTAAAAAGGAGTCAAAGCTGCGTTAAGTAAAGTAACACTTCAATCTATTCTGACGTTAAAGCTGGTGTTAAACACATATTTCTAAATATATTAGGATAAAGAAAAAGCTACTTTCTGATTTTATGGTACATTGGAAAGGAATATAAATGTAAATAAAACGACATGACAAGTTGACAACTCAAAATGTGATCAGAATTTTTTGATATTTTATTTATAAACAAGCATACTAGACCTGTGTTTCGACAATGATATACCGCCAAGTTTAAACGTTTTAGCATTAATATTGCATCAATAGTCAACAATGAATGTAATTTTTTTATCATGTGAAATATCATATATTTTAATCGTGCATTTGACATTTAAAAAATATTTATATTCAAATCTGTAGTTGCTAAATTAAAATTTAATCGACCCGTTTGTTGAACAACAAAATCTATATAGGCAAATAACAATTGACTAAATAAAATTCTGAGGGCTTTGTGTCAGAAATTGAGGTAAAGTGAATGAGTGGAGGTGTTACAGTTTTTGGTAAAAATCAGGCATATTTTTAGCATATTTTCAGAAAAGTGTGGTTAAATGATGTGGTTTATGGACCAATAACCTTGACAATTTATCAGGCTATAACTTCAGTCATCATTGCTTCATCTTCAATTATTCTGTACTTTTTGAAATAATCGCATTTGAATAACGCGGTGTAGGGGTGCGAGGATCAAACGGAGCGGATGCAACGGAGCAGGTATATATGTATTACAATGCATTGAAGCTCGTTGAATTGACTATACAGTTATTGAGTTCCGTGCATAACAATGCATTTTGTAATACGTAGTAAAATATTGTGTTAACCCATTACTTATTCTATTCACTGGAGTCAATAAGTATAGATAATCCCCACTTGAGAAATTGCAATCCGTAACAATAAAAAAAACCAACTAAAACCGCCAGACGTTTTTGCTTTAGTCGAAGACAATAGCCTATCCTATACTTTGATTGACATGTCTCTTTTGTGCGGTAAGATTAATTCGATACTTCTTTTGTCATTTACAATTTGTAAACTATTTATAAGGGATTTGTAAACTAAATCCTTTGTCCGTTAATGAGATAACTTACGACAAACTTGAACAGGCTAAGTGTATTATAAGATTTGGCTGTTACTTGCCCTTGTACCAACTGAAGTGTTATTATTTATGAACAAAAGAAAAATTAGTGATTGAAAAGAAATTGTGGATAAAATCATATAAATTGGTATCTGTAGATTGGATTCAAATTGAATTAACAAAAATATTTGATCATTCAATAGCTCAGTACAGAAGCAAATTCCATCATTATAAGTTTTGTTTATTTAAAAGTATATAACACCCCTTTATATATCAAAGGATCAAATTATTGAATTACATACAGTTATTAAGATATGATAAAATCAATCATGGTACAATTTTTGCATGAAATTCTATACTTACACCCTATATGACATTTGTTCAATCCTGTATATCCACTTTTTTGTGGTTTTTCGACGATCCTTACAATCATATATAATTTACTGGGACTTTAACACAGGGAAAGAAATGCTATGCGTTAAAAATAAAGGACATGTAAATTCCACTCTACTTCAATGTGTTACGCAGATTCGTCCCAATTCATGACGCAACGCCTGAAATGACGCTGGGACAGAGAAGCATGATTCTGACAAGAGCAAAATGCAACAGGTAAGAAAAAACGATTAAAACGGATATACTCTATCTTTTCCAAAGAGTTCGCAGACATTTGCTTTGGCTAGACTCTAATCTTTGTCCTATACGATCATACCGAAATAGTTATTAAGAAAAACTTCTCAACAATAATATGTGTACTTGTTTATAAATATTGTATGACAATTCACAAATCAAAATTAAATACGATACTGTAAATATGATTGTGGCAATTTTTGTTATTATTTTCTCACTTTTTTATTTTAAAAAGGTGTCAAAGCTGCGAGTAAAGTAACACTTCAATCTATTCTGACGTTAAAGCTGGTGTTAAACACATATTTCTAAATATATTAGGATAAAGAAAAAGCTACTTTCTGATTTTATGGTACATTGGAAAGGAAATAAAGTATAAGGCTGAAATGGGTAAAATTATTAGAGGCTCATAGAGTAACTGGCTTATTAACATCACTCACTATCTATTCTAATTATGTAAAGCTTACCTTTTTTTGTATATAGTTTGCTGTCGAAAACTAATGTTTCTCACTCAATGAATGTAATTAGCATATCTATCCGATACATTGTTGTGAATTTTCCTCGGGCAATTCACTTCGTTGACATAAATGTTTGTCTTCATGCTTCATAAGTGAGGCTATTTAAATCAACAAAATAGTCAACCATTTAAGTACTGTTAACTTAATGGAATATTACCCTTTTGGTTATTGCACTTTTACTATTAATGACTCATGTTCAAATTTGATTTAAACAACTAAAAAGCCGCGTTTTTAAATGATTATAGAATACCTTTTATAATGTTGTATGAATAAATACCAAAATATCATATTCTTATTTAAATTGTTTCATGCTTCATGTAGAAGAATTAAAAAAGGGTAACTTTGCTTGACGAAACAACACGATTTTCATTTAACGGATTTCGTATGCATTAGGTTTTATTCTGTATTTTTCTACGAGGTATTTAACTAAAACTTGCAGCAGTGTAATAATTATTCTAGCCGCCAGATAAGCATATTTATTTTTGCAAAACTAAAAACACAACGATATGAATGGTTGGCGTGAATATCAATGCACGAAAGTAAAATGATAAAACATAAACAGTAGTAAAGAACGTTGTAAACTTCACTAACAGTACAAACTTTTATGGTGTAGTTTGTCATAAAAAGAAATATTTGAACAAGATTTATCTAATAAATAATAAGTCAAATTGTATGTTTAAGATAATAATCTATAATTCCTTTCCCTTACTTCCCATGTCGAAATTACTCTGTATGGAAATAAAAAAATCACACCTTTGATTAGTGAAACTGAAGACACATATTTGTCAAAAAGTCTTTTTAAGCTCCGAGTTATATTGCTTTTACATATCAATTTTTTTATCAATTTCTAAGAGTTATGAAACAAAACGCACAAGACATAACTTTCTACAAAAATATTATAGAAAAATAGTAATCATTAAGCATTAAATTACTCATTAGTAATTAAAGAAAATATACTGACAATCTTGTTTGCAACTTGATTAGTTTGAGATGATTAAAAATAATGATATTATATCTCTGAACGGTAGCTTCTACAAATGAATATTCTTATGTGCTTATAAAGACACTTCTCCTCGGTCGTTGCACCTGTTCAAATTTAGTATAGATTTCTGTGAATATTCAGCTAATTACTTTAATTATCTAATGACTTCAAAGCCGAGATGCCCTACTTCTTTTAGTTGATACGCTCCAAACAGCATTTATGCAAAAACGTAATTAAAAAAACCCACTATAATTAAAAAGCACATCTTTTAATAAGTTACAAAATGGTGAGTTAGTTTGTTACTAAATACTCTCCGTAAACATCAAAATTCTATATGAACTACTCTTACTCAATATCCACATCTTTCAAAATGGAAAGGACAATTGTGGATTTTGAAAATTCTAGTAATAGTTTTCATAAAACTTTATGAAATTAAATATCATCTTTTTACTCTTTTAATTAATTCATCTTGTTTGAAAGTTGAGAAGCTGAAGAACTTTTTTCAATAGTGAAAATATTCGCTGTCAGGCATCCAGATTTATTTTAACTTTTGCCACTACTACATATTGTAATGATGTGTCTATTAAACAATACTTAAAGTAAGAATGCTCCCAATAACACATAATATTTGACAAAATGCGTTGACACCGCCTGGTTGTCTTATCGTCTTGCAGTGTTCTTGAAAAATAGGACACTTCAATATACGGATCTATAACGAACGCACTATCCTCACGTTACACAGGGATCTATAATTAACGTATTGTCCTTATTTTACTAACTGGAGTAACAACTCATACATCTATCTATCTCGGTCCCATATAAACAACTTTTCAGTCAGATAAATTGTTTGCACTCAAACGTATTTACGTAACTGTTGTCTCAAGTATTGTTCTTTTTACATTGTAACATGTCTTTTCTTTTACTATATATACCCTTATCTTGATGACACTTAACATAGTTCCATTTAGCAGGTTTAGAATAACCTGTCAATTGCATTAATCGACGGTTTTCCTAAGGTACGATTTAAAGATTTGGTTAAGCTTACCTTTTTTTGTATATAGTTTGCTGTCGAAAACTAATGTTTCTCACTGTAAACTTGTATTTGTGATTTTGAAAAAATCAATTTCTAATGTGTTGCTAGTAACCTTAAAAATTCCAATCGCCCCCAGAATAAAAGTCAGAAAAAATATTTAGCATCTTGCTTCTATCTAGTAACTCTCAAAAAGCCATTTTATATCTACTCAATCAATACGTCTGCTGCAAATTGCGTAATATTTGCATTCTCAAAAGAGAATGTTCCTTAATCAGTCGAATATTCCCCTGGAGATTTCACCAATACAATGCCAGTGGACTAAAGCACATTTCCATGATGTTGTTCTTTTCCACCAGTAGCAATTATCATGTAGCAATTTTACGCAGCTATGTACTCGCTGGTGAGAAAAAGACTGACTGGTGAAGTAGAAAATCCGATAAAATTAATTACCCTGAATAAAACACAGGTATGAGCACTTGCAGCGTCTGTGCATTAAGAGCTGGGTGATTGCTTTGTTCATGTATTCAACTTATAGCATATGCAACAGGTTTACCACATTTAGAAAGGGTTTGGTAGATTTGAGAATGTCACTGAATTCAATTAGTGATCGGATGATTTCAATGCTAAGTAGACACAAAGCAGAGAAAACTTCTCTTCTTGGTCTATTTGACACTATTAATTCAAAATGAGCGCGAATTTAGAATAACTAGATTGATTATGTTTCAAATACTGAATATTGAAAATTACTTTAATCGTATCAATTCAATTTAAAAAAAAGGGCTTCAGATTGGAAAGACTCGAGATGTTGTATACTTTTTGCTTGTCCTGAAAAACAAATGACCAAATTGGTTTGATAGAAAATACTTCAAACTTAACAGGTTTTTGATTGATTAAAATTAATTTTATTTAAATAATTGACAAAAGTGCTGTTTTAATAGCAAATTGCTCGTATAACGTGATATGCAAATGTTAAATACTAGCCTCTATTTGCGTGGCTGGAATTGTCACATTCCAAAACGATTGCAACAAAGCTCTTTAAATAAAATTTAATTTTGAATCATTCATTTTGAAGATATGTAAGATTTGATATATCCATATTAAGCAGATTGAGCAAGTTGAGCAAGTTGATATGCAAATGCAGAATGTAGGTCACAAGTCGCACTGCAATTAAAATAAACACATTAACATCAAAATGTTGTAAAATAAGTGCAACATTTCATATCTTTAGTTTGAAAGTATTTGAAAGTGTTTCATATTCTTATATCAAGCAAGCAATTATACAATTTGATACTTGAATGATCAATGTAGGCAAAATAATTTCGTAATTGCCAGTAAAAACTACCATTCTTATGTTATACGATGATAATTATATAAATGTATATCATATAAATCTGTTCTGGTTTAACTACACTGACATTAATATACATATTAAATGATAGTGATATATGAGTACATTATATCTACGTTTGAATATAGTCTAAGCAAAGAAGTAATTATGCTTGTATTGTAAGTTGAAGAGTTCTGAAGGAAAAGCATGTATATATAATGCTCCAGGTCTTTTCATGTATCTCAGTTTAAGTTGTTGCATCGGTTAGATATGTCTGTCCAATAGGTGTATTTCGGTAACTTGGGTTTAGCAGATAAATTTTGGGGAAGATTAGGTTTCGGGAGTTCAGGTGTTCCTACTCATATCTGTAGTACAATTCCCAACACTTCTGAATATTATTTTATACTGAGGCAGTAAGTTGAAAAAGCGCACAAAATATTTTACATGTCACGATTATCACGAAACGTTGCAAAACAAAAGTTTTACACATAGGGAAAACCCCAACAGCAATTGACTTTTGGGGATGCGGGGTTGATCGTAAGTATTCTCTTCATCTTCTATAAAAAGGAGTAGACAATTACACTTCACAGGAGCTCTCGTATATGGTTTCATGGCGCCAGAACCCAGCTTTCACAAACGTCATGGATTGATGCATGGCCATTATTCTTGGACTTGGGAAGATATTTATTTTTTAAAGGTATGATTAAATAGACTATATTACCAACGTCTTGGATCAACCAGTTAAAATATGCATACTTCTAGATATTGAAAGCTATGAGCAATAAAAACCGACATTGTCTTTAATTTTGGTCACAATAGGTGCCCATTATCATTTTATTTTATCACTGTATTTGGTTTTTAATCAATAATCAAGATGATCGTTTGTACTTCTTTGAACATTGCATATTAGTATGGTCCTGTTGTTTATTTCCTCTGTTCTGAAAGGATTTCCAAATAGAGAATTGGCTATTATGCAGGTGTCACGATACATTGTTTGATTGTATCAGACTACGTAATCAATTTATTTTTTCAAATTTCTCTTTACACGGCTGTCATAATCTAAGGAAATTGCCGTTCATCATGTTTTAGTATACGCCATTCTGTGTCATTGGCAGTTCAAACACTTCCCAACACGTCACAATTATATAAAAAAACGAGTAAGATAAAAAGATCATTACTTTAATACCAAATAATAATTTTATTCAAATTCCGCAATATCTACGAATCTTATTACTCACTTGCAGAAAAGCGTTTGGTTCAATGAATTTACCTTTCTGTTGGTAAACATGGTTTGTTATTTCTAAATTGGGTTTAGATAGTGCTGTTCGGGTTGTCGATGTGTGCCTTAGCTAACAGTATTGTCTTTATTCTAGTATACTATTTGAAAACGCGTAGTTGATGCTACAAATGCTACAAACCAAAGTAGTCTTACTAAAATATACAAATATCGTTGATGACATATTCGTCTTACCAAAAGTGTGTCTCTTACTTTTACCTAACCTCACAATGTCACGAAGGAGGACACAGGCAAAATGTCAAAAACTATATTAAATATAATACTTCAAGCAATTAATATACAATTTAATGGTAATTTGGTCACTGTAATTATTATTATGATATGCCAGGCGTAATAAAGTATAAGGCTGAAATGGGTAAAATTATTAGAGGCTCATAGAGTAACTGGCTTATTAACATCACTCACTATCTATTCTAATTATGTAAAGTCATCTATTCCATTGATTAACTTTGTGATGTCATTTAAATTATCGCACGTCATCGGTCGGTTATATCTATGATAGGGAAAAAATGCGGCATGATCATATTATTTTATATTATTTCTGATAAATGTAAATTGCTATGACAAAAGAAAGTACGACACATTTTTAGGGAAAAATACAACTTCAAGCAACTCTATTCAAAATTGATTAAGTATCAAAGTTCAAAGTTTTAAAGTGATTATTATGTCATGTGCTGTAAGATAAAGACAATTGAGTCAGATTAAGGTTAATCAATGACCAAATAAATCAAGAAAACAATCAATGAAACATTCTTTTGATTCTGTTTGTAATGGTTAATCCACGTAAATTGTAATATGTCATATGCTTTTTCTGTACAAAAGTAAGGAAGTAACTTTTGACATGTAAATTTGGGACTTTCTGATGCTTTATCTGTTGCCCTGCCATGACAAAAGGATAAGTGAAATTTTCTACGATATGCTGTTTTATACTTAATATTGTCTTACATTCAAATATCTTCCCACCTAATATAAGTAGAACTCACTTAAATCACCCTAATTCATAAAATTTAATATCAACCTAAGTCATAAAACTTAGAATGAATTACTCATTATTTTTTTTCAGTTTATTATTACTATTATCTTTTATTTCATAAAGGAATTTGAAATAAAACTGTTTCTGATTTTTTTTTGCACACAAAAAAAAAGATTGTTTATATGAACAAAAAAATATTGTAAATATAAAATTATATTACGCCTAAAAAGATTGTTTATATGAAAACAAAATATTGTAAATATAAAATTATATTACGCCTAAAATAGATTTATGATTTATTAATGAAATCACGCGAATTTTAAGTTGTTAAAATTAAATTTAAATCTTTGTCACATTCAGAAAATGGTTGTTTTAATTTTTGTGAAGTACGTACAAGAACCAAATTAGAGTTAATTTACTAGATATTCAAAATAAAGATATTATTACAACTCACAAATACAAATGGGCTATTCCAGAAATTAACTGTACACCCCCTAAAGAAGGCATCCATATTTTTTCTTGAAAAATTGGGAATTCCAGATTTGATATTTTCATGCCTTCTTTAGGGGTATGTTCCATCTTAAGACAGAAAATGGGAATTCCCGTGCCTTCTTCACCCATTTGATCAAAAAATTGTGAATATTTTGGGAATATGCACTAAATTGGCGAAAATATTTCGGAATTCCCGTGCCTTCTTTACCATCATGGAGGG
>JXSR01S000674.1:34594-48212 GCA_000969725.1 Ophiothrix spiculata | reverse complement strand
AATTTTAACAGCTTAAATTCCTCGTAAAATACTTTTGAGTACTTGACAATAGCACAGAAATTCCATCTTGCACTACATGAAGTAAAATTCTGATTCCATTCTTTTAATATGTTTACAAAAACCTTAAATAATTCACTAACATTATGAAGACTGAAACAGAGAAAGCTAATGAAGGATAAATACAATGCATGAAAGTAAATTACAAACACAAGGAGTGGAACACAAGAACGTTAGAAGCTTAACTAACAATATACATTTTTATGATTTTATAAGTCATAAAAGAAATACAGATGCTAAAAAGAGAACAACATTGACTAACATTACAGTAGAGCAGAATATGTAAGTACTGATAATGTATAAATAGCCCACATAATGCTTTTAATTTGCATATATATGTATAGATTGATTAACCTCGTAATGTTTGTTGCTTGATTATTCTATTTTTATATCAGATTTATGTAAGGATTTTTTCATATTTAAGACCATCATATATAATATATTTCCTTAAATTTTAATACTGATATTATTCTGAATCGTAAGAAAGAAATCATACCCCTGTTTAATGAAACTGCATATCCATATTGTCAAACAGTCCTTTTAAGCGTCAAATTGCCTGATTTCAAGATAGATTTATTTTCATATTTTTTGAAAAAATTATTATACAAAACACATAAGACACAACTTTCTGCAAAAATAGTAATCATTAAGCATTAAATTACGTTTTAGTAATTATAGAAAGTATACTCACAATCTTGTTTGCAACTTGATTAGTTTGAGATGATTAAAAATGATGAAGTCATATCTTTGAACAGATGAATATTTTTATGTGCTAATAAAGACTCTTCTCCTCGGTCGTTGCACCTGTTCAAATTTAGCATAGATTTCTGTGAATATTAAGCTAATTACCTTAATTATCTAATGACTTCAAAGCCGGGATGCCCTACTTCTTTTAGTAAGCAGTATTGATAACCAACGATTATGGAAAACGTAATGGTAATATAAAATCACAACAGTGAATGTTACGTAATTTACCAGCACATCTCTTTATATTATTTTAAGTGTCATAATTTTAGAAGTGATGAGTTAGTTATATGACTATTTGATAGAAGTACCAGAACCGTTTATGAACTAACCTCACAATCAGTTACTTTTAATGAGAAAAGTAAATGAAGAAAACAACTTGTGATTTTAAAAATTCTGCAGTAATGGTTCTGACCATCATGTAAAACTAACTTTAATTTTAAAGTCTTCTTACTGTTATTCAATAATATATCGGAAGATTGAGAAGCTGATATAAAATGATGTGTCACCTAAATAACAACAACAGTAATTGATACTTTTTTAACACATAATATTTGACAAAATGTGTTTACCCTGTGTTGTTATCTTATCGTCTTATCATCTTACAGTATGCTTGAAAATAGGACACTTCAATACTAGGATCTATAATGAACGACTCTCCTCAGTTTACATTCGAATCTGTAATGAACGTATAGTCCTAATTTTACAGTCTGGAGTAAAAACACATATAGCTATCTATCTCGGGTCCATATTGACACTTAGCAGTCAGATATATTGTTAATAAATTGCTTGCACTCAATTTTATCTACGTAATTGGTGTCTCAAGTGTTGTCCTGTATATATTATAACTTGTCTTTTACTGTACAGATGCTTTCGTGATGACACTTAACAAAGTTATATGTAGCGATTTTAGAATAGCGTGCCATTGCATTAAGTGATGGCTTTGCTATGGTACAATTTAAAAAAAATCTTACCTTCTTACAGATTGCTGTAAAAAACTATTCTTTCCTATCGTCAACTCCCATTGATGATCAAAATATGTTAAATTCCTACCATCTTTAAGATAGCAACTTTAAAAAAAGTACAATATATTCCAGTTGGTCTCTAAAGATAAGGTTTTAAGACAATATTTAGCATCACTCTATAACCTGGTAATCTTCAAAAAGCCGTTTTATATCTACTCAATCAATAGGTCTGGTACAAATTGCGTTATAATTGCGTTCTCAAAAGAGTATGTCCCTTAATCAGTCGAATATTCCTCCAGAGATTTCACCCATACAACGCTAGTGGACTAAAACACAACACCACGATGTTTTTCTTTTCCACCAGTAGCAATTATCATGTAGCAATTTTACGCAGCTATGTACTCGCTGGTGAGAAAAAGACCGACTGGTGAAGTAGAAAATCCGATAAAATTAATTACCCTGAATAAAACACAGGTATGAGCACTTGCAGCGTCTGTGCATTTAAAAGCTGGGTGATTGCTTTGTTCATGTACTCAACTTATAGCATATGCAACAGGTTAACCACATTTAGAAATGGTTTGGTAGAATTGAGAATGTCACCGAATTCAATTAGTGATTGGATGATTCCGATGCTAAGTACACACAAAGTAGAAAACAAATTATCTCTTTTTTTATTTTGCTCGACAATTTGAATAAAATAAACTTGAATTTATAAAAAAAAAAGGTCAGTCATCAGATTGATTTAAATGCCAAAAGATTAACTTAAAACGTTCGATTTAGTTCTGTGGAACACAGCTTTTAAGGCTGATGCTAATCTACAAATACATTTAATTGTAATTCCTTAGTTTTGCCCCACTTGAACCTGTGAGCAAAATGTTTCTTCTTACTTCATTTACTACATTAGCATTTTTACAAGAAAGAATTACTACTTTGATAAGAAGGCCTCGGATTTAAAAAGGCTGAAATAATGTGTACTTTATTTGTCTTAGAATACAGATGACTTAAATGTTTTGATAGAACACGTTAAAAAAAACTTACTACAATTTTATATATATTATATAAATTATCTTTGCAAGTACTTTAAAAGTGGTTGTTATATATTTTGATATTGCGCAACTCGTATTATTTGATATTCAAATGTTAAATATAGACCACTTTATGTGCACAATACACAATATATGTCATATTTCCGAAATGTTGCTATAAAGCTTTTCTAATGGAATATAAAATCTTTAATTTGGTGATATTCAACTTATCTTAGTTTTCCATATTTAGCAGATTGAGCAAGTTGATATTCAAATGCAGAATGTAGGTCACAAGTTGCATTGTAATTAAAAAATAACGTTTTATTTCAAAGGGCTGTAACATAACTGTTTCTCTAAATGTAGCATTTCATATTTGGTTTGGGATTTACAAATATGTCAGAATTTCACATTTGGCAACTTGTACAATTTGATGTTTAAATGTTTTATGTAGGTCACATAATCAGAATTGCAAGTACGAACTACCATTGTGAAAGGTTGCAAAATATCAGAACACAAGTTATTTCAATAAATGTAAAATTTCATATTAAACATTAGCTTCATAGCATATAATCTGTATTGAACGAAAGCTTTGGTTTTATTTTTAAAATCGACTAAATATCAGTTTTAACTTCATAAATTACAGACATTGAATGAAAAGGTACCATACTATTTTGACATTAGAGAAACAGTATTTCTCTAAGAGGGATTTTAATTTATTAGATTGCTAATATAGTTCACAAATATTGATTAAATTTGAGGATTTGAAAAGTAGCTCCTATTTTAACATTTAGGGGGCCTAACAGCCTGTAAAATTTGATATTCAAGTGATGAATTTAAGACAAATTTTCTGATACTAAAATTGTATCATATTCTATAGCAAGACTGCAAGATAGACATTTTAATAAAATAGAAAATTCCATATCTAATTTGAAGATATTAAACTTAACCTGTATTTCAAATTTTATGTGTAAAAGTAGGTCGCAATTTGCATTACAATTAAGAATAACTCTGCACTCCAAGAAAGTTTTTTTTGTAACGTAGGTGTTTCGATAAAGAAACTGATAATTTTCAAGGATTTTAGTGTTTTCCATATCATGTGGAGTTATTTGTAGAATGTGATATGAAAATATTCAATGTGGGTCAAAAATCTGGGCTGCAAATAAAATATGTCATTCATAAAAAGGGTTCCACTTGGGTATTTCAATAAAGGAACAATTTCATCTTGTATATATACCGAAGAAAGCTTTATTTTATTTCAAAATTAAGTCTATAGCTATGCATAAAATATAATAGCTAAAAGTTTCCATGAGACTCAAGAGGATATGGGTGTTTTGTTTTTTACTCACGGTAACACGAACATAACAATGTTACCGAAATAGGTAATGAATTGTTAAACATATCTTATATGATAAAATAGGACATATTTTGAAAAAAGATATGAATATATTTGAATATGGCTTATGTATATGATATACTTTTAAGGCCTGCGATAACTTTTGGCAAAATATGCTAAAAATGTATTTTTTGCCCCCAAAATTTCTGGAAAGCTTAACTAAAATTTGCATTTGTGAAATATTGAACTTTTTTGCATTTTGGAATCTAGAAACAAATGTCTAGGAAGGCTTTTCTCAAATTTTTGATTTTTATCTTATTTTTTTTTAATGCAAGAAATTGGTTAAAAATGTAAGAAATCCCACTGCTGCCACCAAAAATGCAATTTGTGGCAATTTTTCAAAAAATAAAATCAAAATCAAAAATTTGTGAAAACCCTTCCTATACATTTGTTTCTTAATTCCAAAAAGCAAAAAAGTTCAAAATTTCACGAATGCAAACTTTAGTTAGGCTTTCCAAGATTTTTTGGGGCAAAAAATATGTTTTTTTGCATTTTTGCCAAAATTGATATTTTTGTTTAAAACTGATATCATCAATATGTTCAGGGCAAAAATTCGCTTCTAAAAATGTACTCTTTTATAAAGTTTATGCAATTAGTTTGAGAGTTAGAGTACAAAAGCCATTTATGCTAGTTGAAGGTCTACCCCAGCCTTAAAGGACATTTTGTAATATCCAATTCTACTGAACGAAATGGGTAATACCCACGGGTTTTTCCCGTGTTTAAAATACAACAGTTCTATTACCTGATCCTCCATATTAGCTCTACTGTTGATTAGAATTTGTGTGTCCAATGGGTATCGCATAATGACTTGTTGCAGCACGCATCTTGCTATACTTGAAATTGATATTGCTTATGTACAGAAAAAGGCAAAATTAGATGTACTTTGGTCAAGTTTTGGTTTTAATTCGAAGTCTTTTTTTAATACTTCACCTGATTGAGAGATGATTATAGAATATTTCCTTGTTAAAAAACTCCAATCAGAACATTTTACTAAAACCAGTCCAAATGTTTTTCATATAAATTGCCGCAGTCTTCCATGTATCTTATATTATATATTACTGTACTTAATGATGAGTACTCTAAGAATGATGAACAAAAGTATTTTCATTTCACAGAAGCATCTGTAGGAACGCATTACTAGATCCTTGGAAGTAGTTTTCATAAGGGACCTCTGGCACAATTTCCCTATGTTATTCTAAAATTATCTTTGAATCGGAAAAAGTATATTTTAGGTCCCATCAAAAACTTGACCCATGACCCGACCCTAACTCACTAACCATGAATCGACCTAAGCCTGACCCTAAATTACTATTATAGTCATGATAGCAAAACTATAACATGCAGTTACTCTGGCAAGAATATAAAGCGTTAATCGATCTCAATATTTAGGTCGTCCCCTAGCCGCTTGTGATTTTACCAACGGTGGTACTAACCCTATCCCAAACCCTAACCCTAAAATTTTGGATGGGAGATCCCATCCGAAATTTTAGGGTTAGGGTATACTCGGTCTTCATGACTCAGTATTGTTTGCTTATTGCCGCTAGGCAATTTCGCAGGGCCCTACTAAATGTCGCCACAGCTTCCGTCATGAATTGGGAACCAGGCCTTACAACAAATTACTTAGAATCAGTAATGCACGTATAAGCTTTAAAACTAGAGTAAATATATTACATTTATGGGTATCTAATGTGATTTCTTGTAATCAAATCTGAAAAAAAAAATTGCACATTTTTAGGAGCAAAAATGACCTTTTGAGTCGTTTGATATTTCCAGTAGCCAAGTACATGTAAATGATTGACATACTCAAGTATAATGTTGCAGGCATAGCGTGACCACAGTTTTTCAAAACACCCCCTAAAGGGTGATTGTTTCTGAAGCCAAAATATACCCCTTTTCACCCATTCACACCCTAAATTGGGAATTTACCGTTACCGTTTTAATACTAGGGTTTAAAAAGTACCCTATTTCTTGAAAATGAGCTAAAATGGCTGTTTTTGATACCCTAAAAGGTGTCACCTGATACACCCTTTTGTCCTAAAAAACAACCCTAATTCACCTTTTTCTTGGTCACGCTATGCAGCATTATACTTGAGTGGCCCCCCTGGGTATTCTCCTAAATAAGTAACTTCAGACAAACAATTTAAGTGTGTTCACTATGCAGCTTTCGTATATTATACATAAGGTCTGATAATCCATTGTTTGTCACATTGTCACCGATTCTAATATTACAAGACTTATACATACACTTATATTGTTTTATACATTTATAAATTTAATTTCTGACGAAACACTTTGTCTTGAACATGTTGAAATTAGGTTTTCATGAAGCTTGTCAAAATGAAAACAAGATTGTCTTTGTGACAATACTAACTCCGACCGAGGTTTGTATGGAGGAGTTGAAGTTAACTAAAGAGAAGGTGTTGGTCATTGATGTAAAGGCTAACAGGTTAGGTAATATTTATTGCCATATGGACACCTAGTTTAAATGCTGATGTGTGAACCCCCAGTTGTTTAGCAAAGCTGACCAGTTTATAGGGGCCATAAATCCTTTATGCTGTTATGGGGTACTGTTTTGTCATATCAATGAAGCTATTGATAATCACTCAAGCGGTAAATGGCTTTGCTTGAGAGTTGAGGGAGAATTAACAAGGCTCATACATGCTTTGTGCTGAATCGGGAGGTGTTAAAAACCCACCCTCCACTCCCATAGTTATTTCAATTGTTTAAAACCTTGGTTTATTTTCAAGTTTTTGTACTTCCTCAAAAGACAGTTACAAAATCCGATGTTTATATGATATGCTCAAGTTCATATATTGGAAAAAATCTAGATTTCGTTGTCTTGTAATCAGAAAATTCTTTATAGATATTTATTTCAATAAATATGAACATCCGTAATGTTAGTTCGCTGGTAGAGCAGGCTGTCTACAGCTGAAAAGCATATTCAAATTAGTGTTTTCATGTCATGTCAGGACCGGGCTGTCCTACATCTGCTTATAGTCGCTGGTAGACTGTGCTGTCCATTACCAAAGTTACAATAATCTAATTTCATGTCAGGTAAGGACCAGGCTGTCCTACCTCTGCTTATAGTCGCTGGTAGACTGTGCTGTCCATTACCAAAGTTATAATAATCTAATATCATGTCAGGTCAGGACCGGGCTGTCCTACCTCTGCTTATAGCCGCTGGTAGACTGTGCTGTCCATTACCAAAGTTATAATAATCGAATATCTCAAACATCTGGAATACATTTTAGATCAAGACTGTATGTCTCGCATCTTATATCTTATGATTCTCTCATCAGCCAACTATTGATCGATATAAAGTTTGATCGTTGGATGTACTTCAAAGCTTAAATCCTAGACCAGTCTGTCTAGGGGTCTTTCCTCAGACAGTGCTGTCTGAAGGGTACAAAGGAGTTCTAGCACACATCGCTAAAAATATGTATTAATGGCTATGATGAAAGCAAAGAATAAATCTCGGTTAGCCAAAGCATGACCAACACCATCTTTGAATTTCCCGTGCTGTTCTTTATTAGAATCTATAAGACAATAGCTGTGTATTACAAAGACATTCTAACGTTAAATACAGGAAGGGCATGCAATGTTACATGATTGCTTGTTCCATACTTCAACATTTATAGAATATAAGTGTTTGAAAGAAGTTGCAACAGTTGCAAAGCAAACTGTGACTCCGTCTCAAGATCTCATTACATACACAGTGACATACGCATTTTTTCATAATATCGATAATAGCTAAATGGGTGATAACAAATCGAAACAGTATCTTGTTTAATAAATCTTTAGATAATTATATATGCAGGCTGTAGACAGTCTTATTATTGTAGCAGAGTAGACAGTCTTATTATTGTTACACAGTAAGATGATACTTCCGGAATACATGAACAGAATATTATCAAGCAATTTCAAAAAGGACGAGTTTAGTTATTTACAATACTGTAATATTAGATGAAGACATTTATATTTCATTTGTAGTCTCCAAATTGAAGCAGTCAATTTGGGAATAAAATAAAATATTTTGAAACTTAAAGTCAAGCCTAAATGAGGGTTAGCTTTTGCTTAATTTTACCGTGTTTTTGCTATAGAAAACTTTTATCTCAAAATCTGCAGAATTTCTTTAGTCTTAATAAGGTTTTGATTTTTTTCCGGTACGGTGTGCTATCTATTCTGTAAAAACTTTTGCCTTAAAAATGCCCTGTTTTTCAAAAATCAGGTCTATCGGTGGCTTTATCGTTCTGTTGCTAAGACGCTAACTTGTATTGCGTGACGCAATTCTTATGATTCGTATGTGTTGCACATGTGTGTAGAGTAGAATCTGTTTTAAAGAATTAGTGGGTGGTTTAAATCAAATATGTAGATGATCATTACAGATTAATATCTAGATAAGAATGGATTCATTCAAATTCAAAGTACCGTACCGATTCCCAAGTCCAAAACCGTGTCTTCCAATATTGTTAATGTCAAAAATATAACAACCTGTGTCCCAAATATCATGCATCACACACAGTTCAATGCATGAATTTGCCTGAACTCTTCACTACTTAATTAAATCATTTATGGTGTATATGGATTGTGAACCTTTTTCAAACCTTGCCTTGATCTTCAAATGAAATGAAACTCTTTGTCTCATTCGGTTTAATCAGTCTAACGACACAGACGGGAAATGGCATGATACTGATTAGCCGGAAAGGTATAAAGGCGACGGAACCTACGAGCTACTTGATATATCCGTAGTCTTATAATTACGGGCATGACGTGTATGTACAGAAATGCACATCTTTAAAGCAACGATTCCACAACAACCTCACTTCATGTTACATTAAATCCGTAAAACTTATTGTTTTGCATTTAATTTCAACTACGTGAAAAATGTTGGTTTTTGTATTGCAGACATGCAGTAAATGTACAAATGAAACAATATGAATATATGCACAACACGATTCATATAAAATATGATCCATTACTTTACGTATTGGATAAAAATTGCTATTTTTATGTAAACAAAAAACAAAACAAAAAAGAAGGATTTTCTCGTATTATGTTTTACATTTCACTTCACCAATGTTCACGAAAACATGTCTGCCTAAATAGCCGAGAGGATTTTCCCGTGCTTCGTAATGCATGACTAACCCGCACAAGAAGCCATGGTTGGAGTCCCCACAGATGCAGTTGAAATTGTGATTCATATTTTTCTGAACAGTCAAAGTCATGTATACTTAAATAGGATAAAACATATCTGATCAGTCTGTCAATTGCATACTAGGCACACGGTATATAACGGAGTAACCTTGCACGGATATCAGTGATACACATGATTACATTATTGATACATTATGTGAGTCGTATTAATTTGTCTCTTATATGTATTTGCTCCTTGACGAACGCAAACGTTCTTTTATTTTACATGAAATCTGTAAAATATACCGTTTTGAATTTTTGAATTTCACATACTTGAAACATGATTGGTTTTAATTGCTGGCATGCATTAACTGTACAAAGTTTTAAACTTTTAAAAATATGATTCCAGAGCTACATGTAACCGCCATCTCTTAAAACTTGTTGTTTGTATTCAATTTAGTCAATTTCAGTAAACGATATGCGCAACACGATTTGTAAAAATAATGAGCATTACTTTACATAATGGATGTTTTTGCCTGAAATCTACTTTCTGTACAGTAAATGTTAAAAGACTGTATCACTGTGTTCTGAGTTCTTGATGATAAAAAATGATCCTTTTGATCATTGCGTAGACTTGTCTTGATTGTTAATTAGGATAACACACTTTGAATCATACTGCTTGATCAGTTTGACGAAGACGACGAAATACTGGGTATATAACAGACTAACACGGGCACGGATACCAGTGATACACTCCCGGTCAAAAGTGTTTGCACACAAAACCTTTAACAAGCCAAATCTCGAGAAACGTTCATCATTTGCAATATTTTTTTACGGATTTTATAGTTTCTATAATTCTAAAGAAATCAACAGGAATTGCATCCAGCGCATTTGAAAATATGGCGTGCTAAACGTACTTCATTACTGGAGTTTAAATATATATAACTGCGCATTTGTTTGAAAGCTCATTACCTGAAAATGTTCTCTACGGTTACATGGTGGTAATGAGCAACGAGAAATAAACTACTCAGGTACATGTCAATAACTGCATGTGGCGTATTTTTGTATGTGGTCCAAGAAATCGGCCATTTTTTTTTGATATGGTTATGGACGATCGAATAGAAGAGGAAACATGGATTTACTTGTATTGGATACATATGACATCTATAAAAACATTAATTTGTTAATAGTCTTGGTCGTTTGATATAATAATTTTGTTTTTGCCACATTGTGATCAGCCATAGGATTTACTTTCAATTTCTTTCTAAAAATACTTAAATACGGATCCCTTATTGTTAATATTGACAAGCACGCATCACAGACACATTGCTTCTAGACAATCCACATCCACCTTTCTCTCTTTGGAGTAAAGGAAATGAAAGTAAACCCTACACGTCTTCACCGTATCATTTATGGCTCATGGATCTCTGCTCTGTGCGAAAGCTTGCCTGATCTTCAAATCAACCTTTGTCTCATTCGGTTTAACCAGTCTAACGACACAGACGGGAAGACGCATGATACTGATTAGCCGGAAAGGTATAAAGGCGACGGATCTAGCGAGCTACTTGATATATTCATCGTCTTATAATTAAGGTCATGAAGTGTATGTACAGGATTGCACAACTTTAAAGTAACAATTCTTCACCAAATTCATGAAACTCATTATTTTGTATTTGTTTGTTTGTTTGTTTACCTCGTTTGGTCCGTGACGGACACATGCCATTAGATCCATGATGAACTCGTGGTCTCTTCCAAGCTCATACAAAAGTACCAACCTGGATAGCCAGAAATGGCTAATCTATGCATGCTGGCCAATGCATCTTGAAAAGATGCCGAAAATAGAAAAGATAGCCAGAAAAAGAGAAAGAGAAAGATGGCCACTCCCAACACAATTGTACAATTTACTCTTAGCCCTTACTTCGTGAGAAAAGAAATCAGGAATTTTATTTTCATTGCGGGATGCAATTAATGAACAGAATTGTACAATTTTAAGATAACAATCCTCCAAATAACTTGTTCTAAAGTGTATTTTGAAATCCTTACTACCTGTTTTTTGTATTCGATTCATTTTTTAGAAAAACAATATTCTTATTACGATTTGTAAAATAATGATGGAGAGCATAATACATATAAAGCAGAAACTTTATTTATTTATAACATTCGGCTGTAAGCCAGGCTAATACCAATAGTGCAAATGCATTAAATTCAAGGGACGCCTCCGTGGTGTGAAAGACAGAATATTGGGAAAAAAATTCGATTTTAGATGCAGGAGGAAACCGAAGTGCTCGGAGAAAACCTGCGTAGACGAGTATGGATCGACAATCAAATTCACGTACAACTTAGGTCCGACCGGGAATCGAACCCGGGCCGCGGCGGTGAAAGGCGAAGTCAGAAACGCTGCGCCAACCCGTAAATAAAACTATATTGCTCTATGATTACAACAGAATGTTTCGCCCAAAGGCTCATCAGGTAATTACTTCTCATTACCTGATGAGCCTTTGGGCGAAACAGTTTCTTGTAATCATGGAGTAACATAGTTTAAGTTTCTTCTTTATATGTACTTTACAAAATGAACGTTTTTGCCTGAAATATACTTTCCGTACAATAGATGACACAAGCCTTATCGACGTGTTCTGAGTTCGTCTTCTTCATAAAAAATAAGCCTGTCGACCTTTGCGTAGACTTGTCTTGATAAACTGATATCGCACTACTTGATCAGTCTGACTATGCAGACGAGGTATAGGTATATAACAGACTAAACTGGCACGGATATCAGTGATACACATGATGATATTATTGATATATGTGAGCGGTTTGTTGTCTGTTATATCGACAAGTATAAGTACTTTCAATGTTCAGCCTTAGGATTTACTGTCAAGATTTTTTTTCGAACGTGAATTCGGAAGTGTTAAACAGCACCTCGTATTTTTGCCCAACAAGCAAAATTATAGAACATGAAAATGTCTTCTTTCTTACAGGTTGTGACTTGTAGTCCGGTGTTGCATTTTTGTGACCCAGTCTCATGTGACCCATCCATCAGTGACCTACCCCAATATATCACGATTAAGATGAAAGGATGGATTGTATTGGTATATCTTGCACAATCGAGCTGCTATTGACGCTATAAAAATTTCAAAATGCGAATTTTCAGCTATTATGTTAATTTTTAGTCAATGTGTGCCACCGAGTTTTGCGCAAATTTCACGATTTTTAGCTGAAATTAGCCGGTTTGACGTATTTTATTCGCGCGCTACGCACGCCTTACAAAAATTACATACTTTTTTCTCCGACCAAAAATTGTTTCCCTCCGATCGAATTTGTTTTTGATCAAAAAATAGCCGTCCCCCTAAAATGTTATCCTTCCGCCGCCACTGATTTCGTCGTAGCTTTTGCATATCTGAAAATGAGGTTAACAATGGAAATTTGCGATGGCATTGGTTTTGTTATTTTTATATAAAAAAACGTCAGCCTCATCACTAAGAAGAACATCCGAAGTACTTTTTAAAAATCCAATAATTCAAGTTCCATATCAGTACAGTGTATTTCTGTCAAATTTAAAACAGTTCTGACAGAAAATGTATTACTCTCTAATATCAATTTAGCTAGACGGATGTATGTATATTTCTCATAATAACATTGCATCACTATTAAGTTCTTTCTTTATCGAGAAAGAAAGATTGATAAGGCCTCTTGCCAAGAATGCTATGAAAGCATGCGGAAATTGGCGTCATATACATCCGTCTATGAAATACGAATTGAAATTACGTCTGCAAACTATCAGTTACTAAAATTGTCCAGTCAAAGTATACTCTAAAGGTATTTAGTATCAAAAAAGATATGTGTTTACACTGTGATTTATCATTTGTAGCCGTTGTAATTTGTCGAAATTGTGTTTTTTTGACAGATTCACAATTCTTGTGCATACTTCAAACCACCAGCAAAGATTAATTTCAATACAATGATCAGAAATATGAAATATATCTGTATATTTTGAGGACAATCAACAGAAAATATAGCGCTAACTGGCAACCTTTGACAGACCATAAATTGACTTCTGGAATTAGAGTGAAGTTCATTAAGATGTTATTTTAATCCTTATAACATGGGTCTTTGCAAATAGTTGAAAAATACAAATGATAAGAGACTGCATTGATGGCTGTTTTGGGATGGACGTTCACATTTGCAAGTAAATAATGAGTGTGCTTTTAAAAAAAAAGAAAAGTAATGAAATACGCATGATTGGTTTAAAGGAAAGTCGTATTTTAAATTACCTTCTTTTTAAAATATAAATGTAGCATTAT
>JXSR01S000672.1:7301-27592 GCA_000969725.1 Ophiothrix spiculata | reverse complement strand
TATTTACACCTATACCTACTATAATCAGTTGAAATCGGCCTCTTTGCAATTGTTTCTAAGAAAAAACCTAAAATTTGGATACTATAGTGCACAAGGGGGGTCCATATGGACCCTGGATTTTGATTGCTTTAAAAACAATGTTCTCCACATTATTTATCTTTAAAACTGTACGTAGTGATACACCAACTCAATACAATTCATACGAACCCCCCCCAAAAAATAAAAAAAATATCTAATTTGTGTCAAATTTTCATTTTTTTACGAAAAATTTCCCCCAAAAAATTGGAAATCTGCTTTAGCTCATAATAGCAGATTATGAATAAAACTACATTGCTGAAATAACAATTTAATGATAATGATTGGCCCTTAGATGCTCCTTTAAAATGTTTATACCAAATGACACCATTTTAATTTTGATCCTTATTTTATATGCATCGTACTAAAATGATGGGAGCAAATTGACCTATTTAAATGCACCATAACTGAAAGACTCTCCAGATAGCAAAGAAACATCCCTTTAACTTCAAATAGGCGACTGAAGTCCCTCACCCCTTGAACAAATGCTGCAGCACGCCGTAAGGCTCACTAGAGTTGCATAATTAGAATTTTACACAAGGGGCCCTGAATTTTAACCTGGCCCAGGGCCCTGGCAAAGCTAAATCCGGCACTACGTCCGTTAGCGTCTAGCCGCAGCTAGAATATCATGGGCATTAGGTGTGTAATTGGATGACATTTCCAGCCCTAACGTTCCCTATTCAAATTAATTTATTCCCTAATATGGAATTTTTTTAAAATCAAATATCCATTTAAGAAGCATTTATGATGTATCTGTGAATTTTAGGCGAGTCTTTATATTGTTTCTGTTTTTACCGGTCGTATTTGCTTTAGGCCTATACACACAAACACACACACACACACACCCACCCCACACACACTGATTATTATTTAGGCGTATATTGTTTTATATTTTCACCACATCACGTTGGTTTATTTGTTTTTACCTTGCAATTTATTATTATGTTTAGGTAACCTCCTGTATCATATTTGATCCTTGACATGTTTTGTACCATGTCCGTTGATCTACCTCATCTCATTTTTTATTAAGCGCTTATCCGATTTTAACTGCTAAATCCAACAAGTTTGTTTCGTTACTAAGAGTAGCTGCTGTTTCATATTTTCGTATATTTGATTTCATTATCTCCGAGAAGCATTATTGTATCTTATTATTGCAAGAAAGAACGATTCCATTGTTTTTATTGAAATATTTTCATTAAGGTTTTAAAATTACCTTAAGGTATCAGGAAAAGGAAAAACAATTTATACGAAATTTAAATTTCAAAGAAGCCAAAAAAAGGAAAACAAGTGGAAGGAAGGACTGTAGCCTTAAGAACCAAATATTCCCTGGAAAACCAGCTTATTTTAGTCATTGCCTTAAGAGGCCTATTTATTGCGCATGTTTTCGTAATTACCCATTTTCTATTTCAAGTTGGTTTTAATTAACTTTATTTGAATCAAATCTACACGGAAGATGCATTCAATATTGACACCAGGTGTAAAGTTATCTCTTTATTTCCTTTCTCTCTTTCCATATTTTTCCTTAAAGTTAGGTGCACAAGGCGCTCAAAAGGGGAAAAACAAGTGGAATATTATATATCTATATTTCATAATAAGAACCAAATATTCCCTCGAAAACCCCTTAATTTTGCATGTTTTTGTAGAAAAATTGAAATCGACAGGGCAACGCCCTTTTTTATTAGAATACATGAATAAGCAAAGTAGCAGTGCTATTTACAAGTTAATTTTGTAAATCCAAACATATTTTTAGATATTTCATTTCAGTAATTAATCTTTACTGCTTAATTTTATTGCAACTTCGTTGCTTGCCCTTTTCCTTATCCATATTGGAATCACACACCCTGGGGTGTACGCACAGGAGTAAATAGCAACTTTTGTGTTTGTTAAGAGGGTACTCCATGTTGGACGGGCTAAAAGTAAAAATTGAAAATTGAAATGAAGCAAATTTGGTTTAAAAGGTATGTTCGAAAATGTAACTTCACGACTCGAAATTTTTTTGATTTATTTCTTATGTATTTTATTCTTTCTCAAGCTGCGATATTTAATATTTTCCCCTTTAAAAATTGATAGATCTAATTTTCACTATTATTTCTAACAATTCAAGTGCTAATTTTCTAAATCAGTCCTCATGTAAATACAAAAGAATTGTTACGAATTGTCAGAACTTTTTTGAGTTAAATTGAATGTTGTTGTAGATATTGTCTATTTAATTGCAATATTTTCTTTGATATACAATGTTTTCAAATGTATGCGCTAATTATATACATTTATGAAATAAAAAGAGAGGGTCATCGACTTATATTTTGAGGTAAAAAGCAACTCGTTTTTTAAATAACAAATGTTTTTTCTCTATTTTCGTATTTGTCCATACATATATACGGTACAAAGATTGAAAACAGACTACTTTTGAAATCAAAAGTCTAAGACGTTGACACCCTTTTCTTATTTGGCAAATATAATCAGCACACTCGTACACGATATTTTGAAACACCTAATATCAAAACATATGAAACTTAAAGAGCCAGCGACAATTCTGATTATGACGTCTAAGTTTATTATTATGCAACTGCAATAACAAATGCAAACATATTATGTAAAGTTTGCTACAATACAATTTCGATATTAAATTAGTTCACAGGTGCACATTATTAGATCTGAAATAATTCAGTTTTGTAGTGTATGAGTTATTATTAAGTTTTAAACCAAATGAAAAACAAATTATTATTTGTGTGTATTTAATTTGTCAAAGAATTGATCATGTTGATTGAACTGTTTACAAGTAAGTGAAACACTCTTAGGTATGTAATTGGATCACTTGTCGAGTCCAAACGTTCCATATTCAAAGTGGAAATTTTATCACAACAAGAAAGCTCAAATTTATCTGATAGCCCATGTAGTTTTTTTGCCTGGATTATGTTTTTAAATAATAATGTTTCTTAAAACAGTATGGTCAAATATCAAAATATTCACGAATTTAACTATGTCCGTACTATGGAAACAATTATTAAATCAAATAAGTTGGTTTCAAACACGTTTGTAATGTTAAATAGGCCCAAGCTATGTAAATAAACTTCAGATTGCAATGTTCATAATTGTGTTTCAATTACATGAGGAAAAAATCAGTGGATGTCCCAGAAAAAAAAACTTCTACAAGACTTAAACATCTTTGCATGTCATCAAGTTTCATGGATATTCAGAAAGTATCCAAATGTTGCATTTTATAGTCCAATAGAATTTTTATAGAACTTTAACATCATTAAAACATATTTAATTTCTTTCAATTGGTAAATTAAACAAAAGTTCTGTATAATTTATCCAATATTTGTTGCATTATTACGTACCTAAATTGAAGAAATCGATCTTTTTCGATTAAATTTGTTAATGTTTTCAGCATAGATGTAAAAAGTATTGATACAAAAATGTGTAATCATTGTTGCTGTGAGAAAGCGATCATAGATAATATTATATCATGATTGCAGTGATTTGAGCCGTGCAAAAATTATTTTCCATTGCACGACATGAAACAAACCTGTGTGATATCATGATATAAAACAAATATTGAATGCCTATGCACGTGCAATAGTACAAAATATATCATTCGGTCAAATTTGGACTGATCCATACGCCTCGTGAAATAGAAAAGTCCAAATTTGACCTCATGATATATTTTGTACTATTGCACTCTCAGGCATTCAATATTTGAATACTGTAATACTCATTCGCACTTCAAGATAGAACAGACACAATCCTGCACCTCACTCAAAAATAGTGACTTAACAAATGTTCAGCCAAATAATTTAATATAGCATAACTTCTGTTGCTTTTCTAGATTGCTGACTGAAATGAAAGAAACTTTATAATATAAGTTTATTTCATGGACTATAAAATACAATCTTTACATATTTTCGGAATTTCTGATCAAGCAAAGACCTTTATTTTTCTAGGACATAAGGTATGTGTTAAATTTGTGCCCAGATCAGCCACCTACATTATCCTGAGCTACATATATAAGGTTAACTCACTTTGAAAGGTTAGCACTTACATAACACGCGCTTCAGAAGCCTTTGTCGCATTTGAACTGTTAGATCGAACAAGTCTTGTTCCGTTACTAAGAGAAGCGTCTGTTTCAATTTGTTGTATAATTATGAAGAACTGATTTGCAAAACTGTTAAACTGAGACCATTTTTAAATGAGTTTTTGACATATTCTTACGGACTCTAACTTGTCCATAATCATGTGTTATGTGAACTTGAATGATATGTTTTGTTAATTAATTTAATTATTTAATTAAAGAAACTTTTGATATTGAAATCTTTGATTACCACAGTAAGGGTTTTTTTTTCTGACAGAATGATATTTTGCGAAAGGGTTATTTCCAATATTGTAAAAAGAAAATTAAGTAAAAAGAAACTAAGAAAATTGGAAATCTGAAGCACATTTTGATGTCCACGCAGTTTTTTTTTGCCCTTTTCTCGAAAAGTGTATAACGGGGCGCACATAAGCACTTTTGTCAATCAACTCTTCATATTTGATTTTATTATCTATTGTAGAAGAAATAGATACTTGAGAACAATAACTTACCTGTATCTTATTATTGCAAGAAAGACTAATCTTGTTGTTTTTATTGAAACAATTTCATTAAATCTTTAAAATGACCTTAAGGTTTCAAGAAAAGGAAAAAATATACAAAACAAATTCAAGGAAGTCATATATTTCGCAATAAATAAAGATTTTATTTTATATAAGTTGTTTTAATTAACTTTATTTTAGTCAAGTGTACTCGGAGGATGCATTCAATATTTTATAAGTGATGACACCAGGTGTGATGTTTATCTCTTTATTTCCTTTCTCTCTTTCCAATTTCCTTAAATTTAGGTGCACAAGACGCTCAAAACAAGTCAACGGAGGGGCGTCCTTAAAGTAGATGCAAATTAGATAAAGGAAAAATTCCCTTTCTATTACTTTTTGTTCGGACCTTCCGTTCAAAAGTTATGATCGATAATGTAACGTCACGACTCAAAATATGTGATTCTATTACTTACGTATTTTGTTATTTTCCCAAGCTGCGAAATTCAATTTTTTCCACTTTAAAAATCAATATCTTCAAAAGTAAATACAATTTTGATCTCAAATTTTTACTAGTATTTGTTACAATTCAATGCTAATTTTCTAAATCGTAAAAATATTGAAACAACATTTCAAAAGTATACAAAAACTTAAAATACAATGTTTCTAGACTAAATTGCCGATATATCCAAAGTGAATTTTAACGATATGTCATCTAATCCCTGTCACAAGATTTCTATACAATGTTTCGTCTT
Source organism: Ophiothrix spiculata (assembly GCA_000969725.1). Classification (NCBI taxonomy): domain Eukaryota; kingdom Metazoa; phylum Echinodermata; class Ophiuroidea; order Amphilepidida; family Ophiotrichidae; genus Ophiothrix; species Ophiothrix spiculata. Next base: position 22,196 of record JXSR01S000672.1, on the reverse strand, counting down.
GATGAAATTAATCAGAATTATCCAACGTAACTCAGAAAATGAAAGCATGATAGTTAGATTCTATCGCCTTGGATAATCTAGAACAACCGTCAAGGCCAAAATTTGATTTATTTAAACCAGCAACATCTAATTCGAATCTTGAGTTATGGCACAATCTGATTTATAGTACATGTTGTTCGTGTTATCACCTGTTTTCCAGTTGCGATGAATGTTTTCAACAGTGAAACAATATAAGTGTAAACAAACATTTAAGGGCATGTTACATCAAATTCGAAAATAATTTGAAGATAATTATAATCTGTTAGAACTTCTCAGCAAACATAAACGTGAGTATAAAAAACGTTTTCAAAACAACCCGTTAAGATCTGACGTTTAAGGGACGTGAAAATGCTAATGTTATTCAAACTTTGAAATGGCCAGCAAGTATAACTGAAGAGATCAAATAATGGTTTTTAAAGTTGAAAAACTAAAGTTGCTTTACAATCTGTGTTTATGGACTCAAACAATAAGTATTTAATACCGGGTGGAACTAAAGTATAAATTTTGAGCTTGAATAATGATCAATATTATAACATACAATATTTTACGTGTACGATATAGGGAAATCAAATATTTACGGTACCATTTGTTAATGCTTCGCATTGTTTATAATCTGGTACTGATCTGGTACTGATAACTTACACATTGATCCATGTTCATGCTTATATTATAAACGTTATATTTCAGATCTTTCCTCACTTTATTTAAGATGCCGGAGTCAATCGTTTGGCAACGTAAATGACGGTCAAATATATGGCTAGCTATATTCTGCTTTGGAAATGAATCTTGTTTTGTCACAGAGTGCGAAACCATAGATTCTTGGCGAAACATTCCATTTTCAAATACGTAGAAGGATCATTAACTGCTGATGAATATTAGAAAATATACACACTAGTCATATGTATTGTAACATAGTCGAAATGCAAACATCATTTTTATAATATTTAATGATGTAACGAATAGAAATATCATGGTTTGCAAGACTTTACCGAAAATTCCCACTCAGCCATTTTCCATGACACAAGAGTATACACTACTTCACATTTTGTCTACTGATTAAGTTAATTATGCATTAACAATATAAATTATTTATAAATATTGTTAATTTTTAGTTTTCTCCTATTAACGGCCATGTCTTCAAATTCATACGAGTGAATACTTGTAGTGAATGTAACTGGTAAACGAGTCGTTTGTAGAAGCTAATACATGTAGGACGTTAATAATCCTGTCTTTAGGGCTGGCTATATCATGCAAATTTACTGATGATATATAGAGAGAAGAAGACGTTGCGATCAGAAAATTAGCATGCGCAGTTGATCATAATCCAACTGTAGATAGTGATACATAAAATACGGCAGAACATTACTGAGAATGGAATAGACATCTGGTATTTCAAAGAACATGATATATTTTTGAAATCCCCTCATACAATTGCCGCTATACACACAAATGTGTCAAGTTTTCATAACGCACTTTTTACAGACTGAAGTAATTATAACTTCAGGTAAAGGTGTATATTTATGTTTATGTGTATTGAATAAAATGTGAGTTAATGTGAATCGTGTTGCAATGACAACAAATAGCACACTTATAACTTGTATAAGCAAGATCCGAAGTGGGATTAGTATCAGTGTAATCCTGAGTTGAATCAACATCTTCAATATTCAATGTGAACTCGACAGGACCGGATAACTACAGATAAACAATGTTTGTGGATCATACAGCATCATTAGTTAAGATATGAACATTTAAGGGAACTTTTGTCAAATGGAGCTACTTTACTCTAAGATGACTTCTGAAAGAATATCTACGATTTTCCTGGCGCTCCTCTATCATTTTCTCCTAAAAGGTAAGTGTTAATTCAGTCACTGAAAACAAATCGATGTGTCAATTCCATGTCTTACCGCACAGTCGTCGGGGAATATCAATTTCCATCTGTGTAAAATACATGACTCTGATCCACTTAAGCATTTCTTGGTGGTGCGTTATGTCGATGCTATAATAGTAGTGAGCGGTTTGTAGCTGACGCTTTTAAGACTAACGCCATCGGTAAGCTAGAATCACAGGATAGTCACGAAATCATCACAGAATGATATATTGCACATTAATTTTCTCTCAATTTGAGCCATTTCTGTGTAAAATGTTGTACTTTGTTGATTTTACTACACTTTAAAGCTTCATTTAGAGCATTTCCATAAGTTTTCAAATCAAAGTGGAATCTAGGCTAGTCTCTTTAATGCAAATTTACAGATGTCACAGAAATTTACAGATTTGTGTTTGTGTAAAAGTTTGAATAATTTTATATGTGCATGAGACCGTTACCATTATCGAGAGACTCGTCAATCATATGTCTTTATATGTGCAGATATTAATTCAATAATAATAAATCGTGCTGTATTTTTTGACGCTTTAATGAAATCAGTTTCTTCATATCATCATTGCCAATGGGTTAACACAATATTTTACAAAAGCTTACAAATGCATTATTATGCATTTAATATTTTAACATAATATATTTCAAACAACATCATTTTTATTCAATTATAATTAGTTCTCAATCTGTCGAAACTTTTTTCTAGCATCATTAATATTTACATAATACGATATTAAACTAACAAAATTACACTTAAAAATAATTCATTCAATTTTTTCAAAATAATCTGCAAGTTTTCGTTGCGTCATTCGCGTGCCTTCAAAAATCTATTTGATGTTAATGATGAATTCTGTCTTTAATAGCGACAAGAGCTTCATAAAACGGGCCGAGGTAAACGTTTGTTTATTTAACATTTTATTAATCTAATTTCAGTGTGTATATGCACATGTAATAATCTGATTCCTGTAAATTTACGGAAAGAGTTTTTGGTTTAAGTCATTTTACTGAAGAAATATCAATTGCTTTTATGTTGAATAAATTTAAACAGTTCTCTCAACATAAATTTGGACTTACTGAATGTTAAAACTTGATTTTTTTCTCTCTAGCAGTCACAGCATTTAACATAATATTTAATACTTTAAGGGCAAATGACCTCCATCTGCTCAGGAAAATGTGAATCCTAACCATTTTATAACAATGAAAAGATCAATAGTTTCCACTGCATTTGGGGGGACTCGAACCATGGATTAGTCATGCATTACGAAGCGAGGGATCTACAGCTGAGCTACCCAGGCAGCATTGAGAACGTGAACTAAAATCTAAAACATTAACATTAGAATGCCGTATTTTTCATATGTTTACATAAGAATTGCAATTTTTGCCTCAATGGAATGCCCAGTTTGTAAGTAAATTATGCGAATGCGTATATCACACAAATTTTAGATAATGTAGATACTAAAAACAGGCAATCGTCATCATCTGTCGACTTCGGAGCAGGCGGCTTCAAGCTTTCTCCAACCACAACGATCCTGTGCTAATTCAGACAGTTTGTCGGGGCTCATCATGTTGTCTGTGTCTCCCAACAGGTATTGAATGTATCTGAGAAAAAGAGTTCGCTGTCTTCCTGGTTTTCTTTTCCCATGTGGCGGTATGTACAGTGCAAACTCCTTGCATGGTTCATCCATAGGCATCCAAAGTACATGGCCCAGAAATTTCAGTTGCCGGGTTCTGACATTTTCCACTAGCGGGGATGTCTGGGTTCGGTCATAAATGGTACCATTGGTTACCCTATCAATTCTCTTGATTCCAAGCATGATTCTGTAACACGAGGTCCCAAATGCATTGATCTTGTTTTCCATTGCCTTTGACAGAACCCATGACTCGCAACCATACAAAAGGACAGTGACACAGGTAGTATTAAACAACTTGACCTTGGTGGAGATTGAGATATTAGGACATCTCCACAGACGTTCTAGCTTCCAAAATGCTGTCCATGCCAGCCCTTTTCGCCTCTTGAAGTCCCCACTGCTAGATGCCATCATTGATTGATGTATTTGAAGTCTGATACATGATTGATCGTACCATACACTTCTAGTGGAGGGTTTGGACAGCAGTTGATTGTTATATACTCTGTCTTGGGAGCACTGATGACAAGTCCAATGTCAGCAGCAGCATTTGCAGTTTTGGTCAACTGGGACTGAGCACGGGAGATGGAGGATTCAAGCAAGGCGATATCGTCTGCAAAGTCCAGATCATTTAGGATTTTCGCTGGATACCTCCTTGATTTCCGTGGACATGTCACAACTCCAGAGTCGCCTTCTTATGACTTAAAGACGATCGCGGTGATAAGTTCCTACCAGTAGATTTTGTTTATTTTTTGTCAGTTAATAGATAAGAGTCTAAACTTCAAAATTCAGCAATAAAAAATGGGGGTCACCCAAGGAAGTTATAACTTCCTTGGGGTCACCGACCATCTAAGCGAGCTATGACGTCATATATGATGACGTCATTTTTCTTTTAATGAACGATATCTTGAAAACTCAAGCGTTAGCTTACTTGGTGTAATTAACTTTTTTTATCTGTTCAATGTTATACAACCGAATGTCGACATTTCCGGTGATGAAAATTGTTTTTTTAGATTTTTCTCCATATAATTTCATCTCACGCTATCTTTTTAAAACAGTCGGTGACCCTATACTTTTTTTTCTCGATTTGACATCCACTTAACATAATCAATTAACCAGCAAAATATTAAAACATTCTACAGGTAGCAAATAAGTGAAAAATCAGCATTTTGTAGTATAGGAATACACACGTAAAAATATTAGCAAAATAAATCAAATACTGGAAATAAAATTATAGCACTTACGGCTACGTTGCGTTTTGTATCACCAAACTTCGTCAGGCAACTGATTGATCACGTGACAGACACACGTAAAAAGTTTTATCTCTGAAAGCCCGCTGGCTCGGGAGCACTCGTAGCAACTCGTTACTATTTCGCGCTATTTTCGACGCTTACCGGGAAGACAATGCGTAAAAAGGTGATCGCGGTGTTTATTCAAGAGGGCAGTGTAACAGAATTTGTTGGTCAGTGGCTAGACTCGATACTCCATCCTCGACGATCGCTATGCATTTGGGTCGTTTGCTCAATTTCGAGGACTGGACTCGATCCATTCAAAAAGCTGAAGCATTTTAATCCGCCAAATATGGTCAGATTAATCAAAAATGGTAATGTATTCAAATAATTTGCATCTCCTCTGATGCACCTCTTTCAACGTCGCCATCTTGTTTCTTCGCCTAAACAGAATTTCGTAACGGTTTTTCTTGGTTTTACCAAATATTTGACATTACATTTACTCATCAACAAGTAAAAATCAACAAGTTAACAGTCACGAACATTCTGACACAATTAAAATCATACAATTTCTTACCGTTTTTTATATCCAAGAGCTAAAAGGAGCCCAAACGGGGCTCTCAGCGAAGAAATTCATAACCATGATAACATCGGCATATTTTCTTCTCTGTGCAGATTGCGTCGTGCGACAAATGTACTCACACGACGCGCTTGTGTGCGCGCGGGTGCTGCGTTGATTGTTAGTCGCGCTGCACGCGCGCATTCAAGCAACTTAAAGACGATCACGCGATATAGCACAAACAAATTTAGTTTTGATTTGTTTTGCCACATATTTTATAATCTTTGCTGCAACCAATTCCATGTAGCCTAATGGTTTATTTCAGAATTGTAGGCCTACAATATCTTCTAAAGAAATAAAATAACATCAAACAAATCTTTTTTATTCATATTAATGCAATCAAAGCTTGTTTAGCGCGGTCACGATGGGTTTTCTTTGGTTATTTTGCCGAGTCAAAAGATTTTATTGAGTGTTTTTTTTGTATGATATGCTTTCTTATTGTATCTTTTTTATACTTTGTTTCCCCCTGGCTATATTGATAAATGGACGTTGGACAAGTATTATGGGTCCTTTGCTAAAATAATATGATCATGATGACCGTATTTCAGTAACGTATTTTAGGGTAACCCTAAGCCAGGTAACATAAAATGAACCCAGTTATTCAGGTAGGCTCCTATAGGCCTACTTGGTTTTTTGATCTATTTTTTTTTCTTTCTAGATCCACTTATGATATACGGGTCTAGCTGTGAACATGATTATGAAATCCAAGCTGTGTGCTCGTGTCTTCTTTACATAGTAAAGTCTAAATTGTTTTTATAAAATCTTATAAACCGATTTTCTTTTAATTAAACAATACAAAAAAATATACTCCGGTTGGCGATCGTCTACCGTTATCTGTTCAAACTTGAGGAAAATAATAATTGTCTACGTTAATGAACTTTTTTCCTAGACACAGTTAAGTTATTAAGATTTCATAGATTTTATTGTTTTGAACCGTTTTCTATGGAATGTTTCATCACCTTCATAATATCTGTTCCTCCTGGAAAGTTAAGTTTGTCGTGGTAATCACGGCGAATGTCATTGTATGAACTTGAGTCTTGAAGTCTACGACTTAATTTTGAAAAATAAAGCCATGACCATGTTGAAGAATAATCAGTTTGATTTCGGTAACTCTAGACTCGGTGGTTATTTGGCATCATGGCAGTTAGGTACTAAATATAACGCAGATCATGGTTAGCAAGTTCTTTAAATGGTCACTTCACAATAAGGCATATTATTTGGAATGGCTTCATGCCTTGTAACATTTGAATATTTTATACCTAAATGTCCGCAAACTCAAGTAGGCCTACTAAATTGATTACCGGGATCGGAGTTTATCTTTCGGAGTTCAAAGAAAGTTAGGCCTATAGGTCTTTTACACAAAAGCTTCTAGCTCAGAACCCGCAGTAATAACAGTACAAATGCTCTTAAATATCTACGGTACAAACCAAATGTATGTTAACCTAGTAATTTTTATGGCGTTGTTGCACGCAAGTATGTGACGCGTTGACGCACAAGATGTAGCTTTAGAAAACATGTTTGTTGTTTTCTTGAAATTATCATGATTATGTTTAGTAAATATTTCTTAAGCAGGTCCTTAACACAATTGTATTACGTAAGAAGGGCTATAACTTATTTTGGGCAAACGATGTCCAAATATGGTTGAACTAATTAATTATACATGCCCCGTAATTGCAGGGGCGCGTGCTTCAACTTTTTTCATGTTTTGTTTCCAGTCCCCGAATCAAGGCAACGTAAAGGATTGTGGGTAAAAAAAGCGCCGCCGATTAGGGGACTGGAGTATCGAGTCTAGTCAGTGGCGGGGAGATTTTGACAAAACGCGCGTGTCGTATCTAAGCGTAAGATTTGCGCCTAATACGCAAAACGCAACGCGCGCACTAGGTTTTAACGCATTGTCTTCCCGGTAAGCGCCGTAAATAGCGCGAAATAGTAACGAGTTGCTACGAGTGCTCCCGAGCCAACGGGCCTTCAGTGATTAAACTTTTTACGTGCGTTTTCCTATACTAAAAAATGTTGATTTTTCACATATTTGCTACCTGTAGAATTATTTTATATTTGGCTGGTCAATTGTGAATGTCAAGTGGATGTCAAATCGAGAAAAAAATTATAGGGTCACCGACTGTTTAAAAAAGATAGCGTGAGATGAAATTACATAGGGTAAAATCTAAAAAACAATTTTCATCATCGGAAATGTCAAAATTCGGTTGTATAACATTGAACAGATAAAAAAAGTTAATTACACCATCTAATCTAACGCTCGAGTTTTCAAGTTATCGTTCATTAAAGGAAAAATGACGTCATCATATATGACGTCATAGCTCGCTTAGATGGTCTGTGACCCCCATTTTTTATTTCTAAATTTTGAAGTTTAGACTCTTATCTATTAACTGACAAAAAATAAACAAAATCTACTTGTAGCAACTTATCACCGCGATCGTCTTTAAGCAACAGATAGTCCACGAAGATGATGAATGAAAATGGTGCTAACACATCGCCTTGAAGTACTCCTGTGGTTACACTAAACGGGTTGGAGATGCTTCCATCAAACATTACTGCACTGCTAGAGTTGGTATACAGCACTTGAATAGCATTGACCAGGGTTTCTGGGATGCCATAATGACGCAGGATGGAGAACATCACAGACCTATTGATGGAGTCAAATGCTTTCTTAAAGTCCACAAAGGTGACAATTAGTGGAAGCTGGTGTTCCCTGAAACCTTCCATGATTCTTCGCAAGATGTGTATTTGCTGAGTGCAGCTTCGACCTGGGCGAAAACCTGCCTGGTTGTTTTGTAGCAGGGGATCGAGGTGAGGTCGAATCCTCTTTAGGAGGATCTTGTTATAAACGTTCGCTGCTATAGACATTAGAGAGATGCCTCTGTAATTGGTCATAAGAGTCATGTCACCCTTCTTTGGCAGTGGGATAATGACATTTGTCACCCACTGTTTAGGAGGCGACATTTTGGAGTACACCTCCGAGCAGAATGCATGGATGGCATCTGGTCCCCACCTCCTTGGAGAGCCTCAGCTGTGATGGCGCAATCAAGGCCGGCAGCTCTGTTTGTCTTCATAGCTGCAATAGCTTCTTCTGTTTCTTCACGGGTGGGTGGATCGGTACAGATGGGAAGGTCTTCATTTGCATGAGGAGGTACGTTGGAGTTAAACCACTGTCATTGTTCAGAAGAGAACTGAAATAATCTTTCCACTTCTCAAGAAGTTGTTCATCATTCTCGGGTGGCTCGCCATTCCTCAGTTTCACCTTGATACTGGGTTTGGTGTTCTTTCCAGACAATTAATGGATTATGTTCCATGTGGTTGTGTAGTGGCCTCTCTCATCAGCTATGCGCAGATTCTCCATTTGCTTATCGATAAAAACAGCCTGGTCTGTTTTATAGGAGTCTTTGAGTTTGGCATTAAGGCTCCTCCACCTTTCTCTGGCTTGATTAGACTTCAGTAGTTGGTATCTCTTTTTGGCCTCATCTCTTTGGATTTTGAGTTTGGTGGTTTCTTCAGACACCCAGCTGGGCAGGCCATGAGTTTCCTGCTTGCCAAGAACATCCTCGGCCACATCTCTTACTGCAGTTTCAAATGACTCGTACCTCTCTGACAGATCTATTGATTGGTCGTCAAATGTAAGAGCTCAAACCGATTTGATAGTTTGAGTGTGAACTCATCTTTGATGATTGGGTCCTGCAACTTCTTCCAACTGAATTTTGGTCTCTTGCATGCTTTCTTCTTGCTTGATTTGAGACTTGTAAGAAGATGAATGCTGACGATACGATGATCGGAGTCCAGTTCAACGGTGTTGTAGACCCGACAGTTTCGCAGTAAGTTGACCCACTTGCTGTTAATTAAGATGTGGTCAAGCTGATATTTTGAACCTGCTTGATGATTCCAAGTCCACAATCTGCCACATGGATGGGGAAATCTAAACTGTGCTGGACAAAGGTTCTGTATCATAACTAGGCTTAATCATAACGGTATTATACCGGTGGCTTGGCTCCGTAAAATACAGTTAAAAATTTAATGATATCTAACAGTGTAACTTGTAAATATAAATTTTTTCGCATTTTCGCATTTGCTATCACGTCGGTGATACAGATGTTTCTGGGAGGTATCAGTATCTTTAATAAACTCCATGTCATCAATTAAAGTTCATGTTACTCGGTTAGCATGTATATTAATATACTAGAAACAAATTGATAGTCCGAAAAACGCTTTGAATACAAATTATCTAGAGATCTATAGTATGAAGCGTATTTAATTCTAGTGAGTAAACGACCAGGATTGAAAACGATATCCAACATCCAAAATCATAGAAAACGAAAATGTATTCATTTTCATGTTGAAATCTACACAGAAAAGCAGGAGCCGTGCATTTTCATACTTTCCAAAATAAAAAATACCTGTTATTGAACGAATTGTCGCCAAATCCAGATCATCACAGACTGTTGCAATTTTATCAAAACTTATTGATCAATAAATTCCTGTGCTTCGAAAAAAAATTATTAGATATAACTATAATTGATAGCATCAATAAATGAATAAATATGTATGTAATTAAATTGCAAACAAAACACTCCAATTCCGCCTGATTCCCTGGACTGGTTGTGCAAGCACTAATGATTCATTTGAGGAGCGTCTGGTTGCATGGAGGGAGAATATATTAATGTGATGGCTCACACCGAAAGGGGGGACTTTGAAGATGTTATCGATTTTGATTTTTTCATTTCATCTGTTGCAGCATTTTCTAAGCTTTAAAATGACACCTTACTTGTTGAAATTGATCAAGGCGATCAAATTTTACAACAGAAAATCTGCTGGAAATTCGTATTATTTTCTTTATTTTATGCTGCCTATTTTCACCTGCATCTTGAAAAGTGTTCTGTCGCAAAGTCCCCCTTTTCGGTGTGAGTCATCATATTTTATATAGAAAATAATTCGTTGTCAGAGCATTTATTAGTTGTCGACATATTGGATTCAACGGGATTAATGAACTAATTTTATTATTAGTCTACCATTTTTAGATGTACGTGTGAGATGGAATGATGAATCCAACAAGTTTGAGAATACCATGCGGATTTTCGTCATTTTCGGAAACGTTTTTGCTTTGTAACTCAGTAACTGACAATTGGTCAAGTGAATGGGGATGGAATGGGGTCCGTATGGATCCAACATTTATAAACAAACAAACAAACAATTATAGTAGTGCTTTTATAGTGTCGTATTTTATTAGCTTATCACAAACTTCTTACTAAATTTATCCTGTTCCTATGCATTTTTCCTGGGCACTTATCATGCTTATATAAATTACAATATGACAGCTTAAGGTGGTAGTTCGGCAGGTGACATTGATGTTGGATAGTTTTAAGAGTCACAAAAGGAAAATTTGCTGTCGCTATAAAAATATTCGAATCGAAAAATACTATCACAGCTCGAACAATGTCTCCTTGAATTTCTCTCAATGCATTATACTGTGTTTTGCTTACAACAACCTCATCATTTAATAGTATACAAATATTGAATGCCTGAGAGTGCAATAGTACCAAATATATCATGAGGTCAAATTTTGACTTTTCTATTTCACGAGGCGTAGCCGAGTGAAATGGATCAGTCCAAATTTGACCGAATGATATATTTTGTACTATTGCACGTGCATAGGCATTCAATATTTGTTTTATATCATGATATCACGCAGGTTTGTTTCATGCCGTGCAATAGTACAAACTATTGCACGGCTCAAATCACTGTAATCATGATATAATACAAAATATAGGACTTTTCGAAGTCGCGAGATATCTTCAATATATAGAGCCTATTGATGCTTAATAATTGATCACCAACGCAGGAGGAACCTAGTCATCATCTCATCATTAGTGCAAATTTATAAGTCGTGAAATATCTTCAGAATCTAGAGCGCATAATTGATCACCAATGCGGGAATTTAATCCTCGTCTCATTTTGTGGACGCTGGAATTTGATCCTCAACCCATTTTGTGCTTCTTCTTTGGTAACTAATCAAACAGAAAGATGACTGATCACTTGTACATTGAACATCAAGTCTTGCATAATGATGTTCCTTTTAAATTGAAGACAGGCTTCATATTTTTATGGGCTGCAATCAGTTCAAATTTAAGTACCAGGTGTCCCCAAAATGGTTACATGTATACAAATGATTTTTTGTAAAAACTATAGCAGTTGGAGAATTCAAACTTTGCATAACTTATGATATATACCTCTGCTAGATGATTGTAAAATATTAATATCACAGCATTACCTCTGGTTACACTAGTGGATTGGCTGTATTTCTTCCTTATGTTATACTACAAGTACCTTGAAACGTGAAATTATTGGTTGTTTTACACATTTAGCCTGTTCAAGTTTGTCGCAAGTTATCTCGTTAATGGACAAAGGATTTAGTTTACAAATTGTAAATGACAAAATATGTATCGAATTAATCGCACAAAAGAGGCCTGTCATTCAAAATATAGGATAGGCTATTGCAAAAACGTCTGGCGGTTTTAGTTGTGTTTTTTATCATGTAAACACAAAAGGATTGGTACGGATTGCAATTTCAAGTGGGGATTATCTGTACTTATTGACTCCAGTGAATAGAATAAGTAATGGGTTAATAAATTATTTTACTACGGATTACAAAATGCATTGTTATGCACGGACAGAATATTTGAACTCAATAATTGATATTTGCATTTTACGATCAGTACGTTTCATCTGTAAGTTAAAATCAATGCAATAGTTTTAACCTCTTGTGCGCGTAAACACATGAAAGTAAATAACGCGTTTATTAAAAGATGTCTTAAGGGCAGGCTATATTTGTCAAATTCACCAATGGAGGAAAGAAAACATGTTATGATCAGAATATCATGCGTAGTTGTTCATCAATCGACTCAAACCAGATATAAGAAGTGACACACAAGAGACGGTAGATCATTGTTTAGTTAGGAATACTGTAGATATGTGTTTTATATGATGAGCTATGATGCACTTCCAAGTGCCAAGTTTAATTTTTGTTCAACACACCAAAATCGAGTGTTTATTAAGCTGTTCACGGAATAAAGTAATCACTTGAGGTGTATATCTATATTTATAAATTGAATGAAAACCAGTGCTGAATGGAACTGTGTCGCCTCGGAATAACAACAATCGGTCATTTGTATTCTCTGCTAGTCCGACATTGTTCTGAATACAAGGTCAGTATCGGAAAATTCCAAAGTGGAATCAGAAGAAAAATCCAAAGTGAACCGGACGGGAAATATGATTGATAAATAATGTTTCTTGATCAGTAGTTAAAGAATTTTCACACAAAGAAGAAAAATCTCCATTGAATCCACCTTAAAAATAGTATTTGGTAGATTTATTGGGCTGATAACAAATCTAAATTTAAAAAAAAATGTTCACGGTACTCGTTTTTGAGATACAGACATTCAAAAAGTACACATTTTCCCCCAAATTCACCTGATTTACCCAGGCCTGGAAAGTATAGGAAACGCTTGAAAAAGTCAATCATTATTTGCTTGTAAAATAGTTTAATGTTCCATTAATATTTTTAGTTTATTTATAATGCTAAAGACCTGAGACAAAAAAAAAAATAAGGTTTTCAAGAAATATGACAGAAACGGACATATTTGAATAAAATTTGTTTATTTTAATGGCACATCTGCGTCTGCATAATTTTTTATCAGTAACCTTTGTTCAAATACATTGAAAAAATGGTTAATTAAACTTGTTACACTTGACTTTAATCAACTTAAGTTTGGCAAGTATTCACATTACCCACACCTTTTTTTCAATTGAGCGCCGTCAAAATGTTCAAAAACTGTTGCATTTGAACGCATCAAGTATACGTGTTCATTTGTTTAACACTAGTGAGCAAATGTGGACACTTGCCAAACTTAAGTTGATTAAAGTCAAGTGTAACAAGTTTAATTAACCATTTTTCTAATGTTCATGGACACAAATTACTGATAAAAAATGAAATATGGTAAAATTTTTCATTAAACTTAAAATAGTTTAACACCTTCTTATGTTAAAAATTAGAACGCGTCCGTTTCATTTAGAGTGTACAAGTAGTATATAGGTCTACATCAGATATGCCACAATTAGGAGACGACAACTGCATCCGCGGCGGCCCAAATAGGGTGACTTTTTAAAACAGTATATCTATTTCCGTTGTGCTTCTCTGTTATTTTTTCACTACTATATAGATAAGTATTAGTGGATATTGTATTAATTCCAAACATAATGGTATATACCAACTGATGGTTACATAATATTTCGTACGACCGGAGCATACTCATTTTACGAACGGCATGTCATTTAAATCTATTCATACTATATATACTTTAATTTTAAGGAGCAGTAAACTGGATACATCTGAACATAAGAGTTGCTTTGGTACACATTCATCCACTGAAGTTTATCGGTAAAGTTCAGGTACATACTTATCCCTACTTTTCATCCCAGAGTAAGGCGAGCAACATGATTTTGGAGATCATGAATCCGGTTGACAAGTTCGTTTGTTGTACTTGTCCAAATAAGGGAGCAATAGGTCGGGCGGGGAGAATGATGAGATGAATTAATACACCCTGGCAATTATATGACAACTTAAAGTGCAATTCATGATTCTCGTTCAATTACAACCTAACCTCTTTTCTAGCTAGATATAAAGAAGAGTACAACATAAATGTATGCTGAAAATGTCACTTGATTCCGACCATTCGTTTTCTAGTTACAAGCTTTTTGCATTTTAAAAATCCCCATCGGCTGCTGTATTGTAATTACTGTTGGGCCCCGAGAATAACTAGAAAATGACACATTTTTTCATTTTTCTTAGAAATGCAACCACATTTAAAAAGAATGAATTGAGTATTGAATCGCATACAAGGGTTCTGAATAGCTGAAAAACTCAATTTTGGTAGAGGTGACCTTGAGGATGTAAAGTGGAGTATGAATTGCCCCTTTAACTGACTAACGACAGATCTTTGTGAGACCGTATCCATATATTTAGTCAGATAGATTTAATCAAAATTATAGCACGAGTGTCAAGTTTAGTCTACACGGTATGCAATTTTTTTGATGAAACTGATAGTTTAGGGCGTGTACTTTAAGAATCTGAATGATGTCAAAAAGTCACGCTTGAGAAATTTTTGTTACTCAGTGATGTCAAAAGCCGAACCCAATTTTACATGATATGTTAAGTGTGACAGAACTGATTTGAGTTATAAATATATCTAGTTTAGTAATCAAATTAAAGAAATATATAATGAAACTGTCATAAAATTAAGATCATTTGAATGCTTCAACTTTGAATGGCTGCCAAAATGGCATGCTTTTAATGAAATCTATCAAAGTAGCCTGAAAATGACCAATTATCCTAAACTACCAGTACAGACAAGTTAAGGGGGAATATGCCTTTGAAAGGCCTAAAAATGAAAATTGCAAATTCAGATAAAGGACAAAATTACCCTTCTTTTGCTTTTTGTTTGACAA
>JXSR01S000670.1:111920-127080 GCA_000969725.1 Ophiothrix spiculata | reverse complement strand
ATCTAATCGTGTTAATTTTGATAACAAAATCGGTTCCCTTAAGCAGTCTTTAGCTCTTTGGAAGAATCGTGATTTAACGGGCATTGGTAAAATTCTGATTGTAAAAACCTTTGGTTTATCAAAGTTTTTATATGTTTCTAGTATGATTTCCACACCCATTACTATTCAGAAAAAGATTCATTCAATTATTTTCAACTTCATTTGGAACGGGCCGGATAAAGTGAAGAAGTCTGAATTATTTGCAGACTATGATGAAGGTGGGCTAAAAATGATCAACATTATGAACAGAATAAAAGCGCAGCATTTGATGTGGCTGAAAAGATATTTTTCCAAAGAGGTTAAGACAGGTTGGGCATGCATTTTAAATCAGTATTTTTCTAGAATTGGCGGGATTGAATTGCTCCTAAATTGTTGTTTTGATATAAATAAAGTTAATGTTCACATCCCCCAATTTTATACTGATATTTTGAATACATATGCCAAAATTCATAATAACGTGATTGGTCCTTTGAGTATTGATGATATCCGTGACCAACTGATTTGGAATAATAAGTATGTTCTGGTTAAAAATAAATCTGTGTTTTACCACCAGTTGTATGAAAATGATCTTGTTAAATTAGGGGATTTTTTTCGATGAAAATGGTATTATTCCCTTTCGGAACCTAGGTATAACAAAGTATATTAATGTTGCATTTTTAAAATGGTACAGTATTATTCAAGCAATTCCTCAGAGTTGGAGAAACATTCTGCCCGGTAATAAATGTAATTTGCACAGTATTGACTTAAAAGATTGTCTTTTGAAGATAAACGGCGTGAATGTTCCCCTTTGTAACATTAATTCGAAAATTGTGTATACACATTTGATGCAAGACATCGAAGTTATACCTAGATGTAGCCAGTTTTTGTCAAATAACTATGGTATTGATTATGTAAATCACAAAGATCTGTTCATGTTACCCTGGAAAACAACTCTTGATAGTAGACTTAGATGGCTCCAATATCGTATTAATCATTTGATCCTTCCAACGAACAAATGGTTGCACAGAATTGGTTTGATTAATAGCCCAAATTGTTCCAGATGTATTGGCGAAATTGAGACTATTGAGCATATTTTTATTGATTGTCCTGATGTCAATGTTCTTTGGAATGAGATTAAGAACAAGTATAGTATTTTGTTTGAAGTGATTACCAGGTCAAACAAACTTTTTGGTGATTTGAATTCGAAGGAGAATTGGTTTATTAAAAATCAGATTCTCTTGGTGGCCTGTAGGTATATTTATCTTTGTAGATTCAAAAGTTCTTCTCCATCCGTTAATGTTTTCAATATTATTTTAAAAGATACTGCGAAATTAGAAGAGGCTCTTGCAAAACAAAATGATAAACTTGGTTTCCATTTGCAAAAATGGGAAAAAACAGGTATTTATAGGTAATTACCCTCCCATTATTTATGGTTTTAAATGAATCTCTCCCTGTACTGATACTACAACATGTTATATTTATTACAAAATGTATTGGTATATTTTATTATTCTGTCTGTGTGTTAATATTTAAAATAAAAGGTCAGCTCCTTCGGGGGTTCTGACAAAAAGACAAAAAAACCCAGCACTTTGATCTGCATCATTGAATCTTCTTCAATATCTCTGCACAATATACAATGCGTGCCCGTTCAAAATCTTGAACGCAGCGTCAAGTTCATCACTGCACAATCAATTAGATATTACCCTTTGCTGTTCAGTAAAGAGTTCATGTTGAAGCAAATTTGTTCGACATCAAAATGGGGTACCTTTACTTAAACGGCTGTAAATTTTGAATGCATTGGTCAACTTCAACAAACTAAAATTCTAATGAAAGCTGATTAAATTTGCTACTTATCAAGTATGATTAAAGTTGATAAACACAAACAGATTTCCTGTAATAAAATTCCTGCGTTGATTACACTTTAATTTGACTCACCCTGTATCTACTGCTGCTGGGTAACTTTTCCTTAAAATAGGTTTTTCGACTGCCATTTTTGCATGTTTTTTAAGCAATATAGACAGTACCTACACTTAACACCAATTATCTTCCAGTTTCAAGAGAAATTTTGTCCAAGAACATGGTTTTGACTACTTATGATACATTCAATAAAACAACATATGTACAAAACTGACCCAAGTCCATGGAGTTTGACAACCTTTGAATACATAAAGGACTTTTTGGGGCACCTGCAGTGCTCATTCATTCAGTCATACAAGGTAGCCATAGTTATAAGAAAGTATCTCCTGTGTATAACATTTTTTAAAAAGTGAACTTGGGTCAATCTTGGAATAAGTTCATCAGGACTGTTATGAAATCAAATTATTCGTAAATTATGTTTTACAAGTCCAATTTGTTACTCACGGAAGATGAAACCGTCTAAACATTAGTATTAGTATGTGGTACATGCAAAGCCTGATGCTTGGGAACAATTGAAAATGGCAAGCAACAAACATTCACAAACTAGCATTTTGCTTCAGATTCTGCTAAATATTTTTATGAAGTTGAGCATCAGGAGTATTTTCGTTGTTGAAATGTATTTAAACATGCTACAGAGATGTTCATCACAAATCAAAAACTCTGCAATCCGATGCGTCGGCGTATTTTTATCATGCTTGGTTGGTTAAAGTTACCCTCTCTTGATAAAATATGCAGACGCATGGATGCATCATTGATGATTTGTAATTAACAACTCTGTATCGTGTTTGAACACCTAAATGACTTACTTCTTGAATTTTGCTAAATTCTTCAATGACCCTGTCTGATATACTCTTATACTCGTCACTATCTTTTGGCACTTCATTGAGTTTTTCCTTCATGCTCTGAAACCTCTTGGTCACGTCTGCTACCTCCTGGTGCAGCTGCTTATAGACGGGGTACTCCGTATTGAAATCGTCCTTGTACTTTGCCCGTTGTTCCATATTGGCAATTCTTGTATAGGAGCTGGCAATCGAAATACAACACAACTCATTATTTATGGAACAGAATTATCAAGATACACAGAATACATGATTCAAACTGTTTCTATAATAATAACAATAAGGTTAAATTAAAATAATAGTTTGTCTCAAAGCTCTCCTAAGTGCTATTCTACAAGAGTTCCATATGTTCCCCCCTCATATATTTACATGATGGCCTTTTTAGAACTCAAAAACAGAATAAAGACCAAATAAATAAAATTAACCATTGTTGTTATTTGTTTTTTCACAGTTTTGTTGAAAAATAAATAAAAAAGGTTAAAAAAATTATGTTTTCTGATTTTGAGGGAAACTAACGCGAGACAAACTATTAATTTTATTTGGCCTAATAATAATAATAATCTGTCTTATATGGCGGTCTAACAAAAACACACTGCCTTACAAACAAAAAAAAGTTTACAAGCAAAAATGAAGCCAAGTAAGAAAACAAAATTAAGTCCATTAAACAAATGTGTTTTCAGCAACTGTTTGAAAATAGGCATAGACAGCGCCTACCTGATCCGAATTTTACAGGGTCCCTGAAACTTGTAAAAGATCGTCAAAATCCAAAAAACCCTATCTTAAGCTTACTTGACTTACCATACCATAAATCTTTTACATTTTTGCTCTTCTAACTATAAATTTCAGATGCCAGTAATGCCCATTTCCATGTGTCATGACCTTAATGTACATTTTTAAGATTTGTTTTTGTTTAAAACTGCCAAATAAAGTTTCACTTTACTGACCAATCTTTTCAGCCACGCCGCTCTGCCATTTTGTTATGGTATAGCAAGCAGTTTATGTCACTATTACCAAGAAACTCAAGTTAATAGACACGCTAATCTTCACATGCAGTCGTTTTTGTTTTTGATTTTGATAAAAGGCGTATTTTTAAGCATAAAAAGCGTATTGGCGTATTTTGAATGGTTTGGCGTACTAAATACACCAAAAGCGTACTAGTTGGCATGTCTGCTGGCTGCCTCATTTTGGAGGTGTTGCAGCCCTTTAAAATCAGATTCTATGTTGAAAGGACAAGCCACAAGTGACTTTTAGGAATTTGAAACAATTAAGTGCTTACATAACTGGAAGTGTTATTAGGCCAAGTAACAAAAATTACAAGTTGATCGTCCAGACTTTTTAAAAAGTTGGTGTGGGAGGTCCTTATTATTAGTTTTCAGCAAGCCATTATTCACTTTGGGCTAATTTTCAACAGCTAAATGCTTGCATATTACAAGGAGGCCAATATTATTTTCTCATTTCTCTACGTCTACTACCCCAAGAAATTATGTCTAGTGGGTTTATGAATGATACCCAAACACTTGTATTGACTTTTCTCATCTCAACCTCTTCTGATATTTAAATCAAGCAAAGGCAGAAAAATAACAAAAAGTTTTTTCTGAAATATTGGTGTGGGCGGGACGATCAACTGATTATTTTTGTTTCTTGGCCTTATATGTTATGTACTTTGGCCCAAGCCCCGCTTTGTTACCGAATATCATGAGTGTAGGATTTATGGCTTGGCTTGGGAGATACAGCAGAAACAAATTTGCCTGACCAAATGAAACATACATACGAGGGGATATCAAAAAGTTTTAAAGATCAACAAGAATAAATACTACCAGGAACATATTTTTATTATGCGACCTTTAAGTCATTTTTACATGGCCACTGTGCAAAGTAACATATTTCTCCCAATTTAAACCTACTGTTCACAGACGGACTTATTTTAGCCAAAAAATTCCATTTGTATTTTGCTAATATTAACATTTTCAGGTCGGCCATGCTTTAATACGTCATTATAACATCATTTTTTGACCGATTTCCATAATTTTGGATTCAATGGAAAGAGGAGATTCTAAGCTCATACTATAATATCAATCATCTAAACTTTGGGTGTACGTGTCATCATGGAATTACTGGGCTGTAATCCCTCAAATGCAGGAATTTTATTATGCTACATATCTTTGATTTCTCCATGCAATTTATCTGGTTAGTGGAGGCAGGTTGTTGACATTTATTGTATAGAAAGTATAAATGCTATTGATAACATTTTTGCACCATAACATACACAAGTACAAGTAACCATCCTGACAAAAGTTCATCGATACAGCTGTTTTCCTTCTTGGTGATCTTTAAAACTTTTTGATACCCCCTCGTATAAACACCCCACTTTCCCTGTCTTGAATAGTGCCAAGGGGATGGAAACCAAGGCAAGTTCCCAGTCTGCATACCTAATATATTCTGGTACATTTGATGTAGAAGACACGACTCCAGCTGGTGAATGCTTCCCCGTCGAGTCCGCACCTTTTTTGCTACTCCCACTGCTATGATCGTGTTTGTTAGAGCTACTGTGTTCTTTGGCCTTTCTACTCGGACTAATACTGGCATGGTTGGCACTGGAAGAGCTTTGGTCCGGCGACGGATTCATGACCGGCGATGGGTTGGTAGTGCTGACAATATCCGATTTGGTCGACGGAGAGGAGTTGGCACTGTTGGACGTGCCATTGGGAACTGGACTGGCTTTTTTGTTGTGAGCTATACGCTGTTTCTTCTGTGGTTTATAGTCTGTATACTCAGGTAAGAGTTGGCGTTTTTTCTATGTAGAACAAAGGTATTTAAATCCATTATATTATCAAACAAATATCACAATATATGTTCATTACACTTCCTCGGCGATAAAAAAACAACAACTAAGTCTAGAAAATCAGAAAATTCACTCCTGAGTAATCAGGTCTTAATTTATAACTTGTTAATGGATTCCTCTTTCTGACTAGCAAAACCCTTCATGTATCTTTAGCATCAAATGCGTGACTATAAGCATTTTATTGGTCAAATATGCATTATGGCATGTGTGGCCTAAGCAGAACAGTGCAGAGGCGTGTTTCATAAAGATTTAAATCAAGGGTATGTTTGATTTCAAACGTAAATTTACATTGTATCAACCTATTTTACGCTTGATATATCAAACGTACGTTTGATTCAAATCTTCATGAAACAGGCCCCAGGACTCTTAAACAGAAGGTTATGAGTTTGAGCAACGCTAGTGCCAACGTTTTGTGAACCTGGGCAAATTGCTTTACCACACTTGCCTTGTCGACACGAGCGCATTGGGGAGCTGTTTAGGGGGGATATCATAACCTTAGTGTTAATAGGTCTGTGCTAATGGCAATGGCTGCAAATGAGCTAGTGCAAGGCAAAATGGTTCTGACGATTTCCCTTCTTCGGCTGTAATAATAATGGCCAGTATTATGATACTACGGTGAATAGCGTATTTAAATATTGTGCATTATCAATATTACGGTGCATAGGGAAGTTCACTGATACGCAAAATAACAATGAAAGAATACAACAATAAATTTTCAGTGTCATTATTTGGTGATTCTTAGGGTAAACATAAGTTGTTTTCGATGGTTTAATTAAATGACCACATTTAGTTCCATCAAAAGCAATCTTGACCTGAGGCCTGGTAAGATGTGAAATTGAAAGAGAGGCTCATGTACCGTATACCTGATGAGCAGGTTTACCGGCTTTTAGGTCACGTGTCAAAACCTGATGTGTCTGTCAACAGGCATGGGTAGCTACAATTTTCAATGGTCTATTTGCTTTATTTATATCGGAAGACATCAATGAAGCTTTGAACTGATGGTTGATGGGCCATTTTGCTCTTGTTTACTGGACAAAGGTGAAAATTCCTCATATTTTCATAAATTTGATTATAATTTTCAACAAATATGGCTCTGCCCATAGACTACAACGTATATGTTGAATATGTTGGTTGACATAAATAGTATTCTTTAGTGAATGCTGGTTATTGGAACAATTCAGACTACTGTAAAATGAAAATGTAAAGCAAGGGAAACCAACATCAAAGTACGTTATATTGTGTCTTAACGTTTGGGTTGATCCGGGTGAGTGGCACAGATACACATGGAATGGGCAAGGTTCAAAGGGTTAACTACAAAACGTCATGTGAGTGCAAGAAAGTTGTATCTGCAATGGCTGCCTTAAGTTATAAGTATTTTATGCCTTGTCACAAGAATGTGAAAAATCACTCAAAACTTCCCGCTCTTATGTCAGTGGTTCTTGAAATGGTTCTTTTCAAAAACCACTGACCCAAGACTGGAGATTATAAGGCCAAAAAAAATAAATTGTTATGTTGCCCTCAGCGACCGGCCCTTTTCAAAAATTAAAAAAAATATATATATTAGGGTCGGGAAAACACCCAATTTTGCTCAGATTGGGTGTTTTTTGAGAAAATATTTTGAAAATAGTGGAAAATGCACCCAAATTTGGTACTTTTGGTGCTTAAAAAAATATTAATCATTTAAAAAATTATTTTCCGACCGACCGACCGACTCAATTTTTCAGAAATCCCACTTGAGGGCAACACAACAATTGATTTTTTTGGGCCTAAAGTGTGCAATCCACATTTTTGACAAATGGCAGCTATTGCAGATATGAAGCTGAATTCATACTCGTGACGCATTGCGTTTTGAAACGCACGGAGCATGTGCACATTGAATTTTCAGCTCAAAACTACAATGTACACATGCTCCGTGCGTTTCCAAACGCAATGCGTCACGAGTATGAATTCAGCTTAACTTTCTTGCACTCACATGACAAAACTACTTACTGTTGTATTAGTTGTACTACTATTATTGGCTTTCTGGATTGATTTCTTGATGGCTCTGAGTTTCTCAGGTGGTTTAGTTTTGTTGGATAAAACTGGTAGGGGCGGTGACGATGGCGGTGAAACAGAATGAGCTGGGCTCTTACGAAAATTGTCTAAATGTCTGAAAATAAGAATACAAATCCAAATGAGTTAGCAATACAGTGAACAGATTCGTCAGGATCATTAACCCTAACAGAACCAAATCTCACTAAATCTCACTTTAGAAAATCACGAAAAGTTCAGATACGTCACAGATGGGGGTTATATACAGGGACCAAATCGATGCCCGGGCGGCCTATCAGCAGTGGCTTGCTACAGGTATCACTCGCTTGGGAATGGGAGGTCCTTGGTTTGAATCCTGGTGAAAACATGTGTTTTTCATCACCCTCCCCTTTTTGAGAAACAAGAACAGTTAAATGTTCAGTTAGGGTTAAGGTCATAATAAATGCAAGTTCTCAAAAGACAGATTTTTATCACGCTCGAGTGGATTCAAAATTTGGATTTTGGTTTCATATTACAGATCACCACTCTAGAGGTCTTAAATATCAAATTTCAGTTAAATCTGTCCAACCATTTTGATTTTATGAGCCATTATGTATTTCATAGGTGCCCTACACTTTGCTGTATATGAAGGGGTGGGTGCAATATAGTGCTAACCCTCATTTTGCACAAGTTACTGGTTTTGATTTGAATGATTTTTAGACTATAAAGATAAATAATAGTTTTCGAAAAGTTTATTATGATCAAGTACATGGGCGAATAAAGATATTTTGACCTATTTTGGAGTCACAAGCAGTCACTTGTAAAAGTGAGGGTTAGCATTATATTGCCCTGAGGTCTTGCACATTACAATTTCTAAATTTCTAGAAACACTAGATGCCAAAGATTTTTCTTTTTCAAAATGCTAGATCTAAGAGTACTTGATGCAAGGATTATGAATTCAGTGATTCCAAAAAAATCCAGCGTTTCTAAATGATCTACGGCGCTGAATAAAATTCAGGGGCAATATAGTGTTAAGCCATAGTGTCCTTTTTTTAAGCCACCCTTAGACTTTTGAACGGGTAAATCTTAGCCATACAATGATGTTGCTGAAAGTAGTATACATTATGGTGATAATCAAACTCAACTAGAGATGTTTTGCCCAAAATTAATTGAAAATGATGTAATTACTTGTTTTAAATGCATCTGTTTCAAAACCAGAACAAAGGTGGTCGAAAAATAGGTGTGGGTTAGCACTATATTGCGCCTACCCCTTCATATATTAATTATGATTATCATAATTAGACACATTTTTACCCATATCTCCAAAATTAAACATGCTTTAGTCTTGAAATTTCACAAGGAATATGAGAAAAATATGAGTAATATTTTGGTACCAAAATCAGAAAAAGGTTGAAAAAAAGTTGAAGCAATCGGACATGCTCCTTTAAGACAGTTAGCCTAAGTAAGCTTTCATGGTTAAGAAAGGCTGGAAACACCTTAATAAGCTAAACTGCTTGACCCTTATATATAATTATTGCCATTATATTTTTGGAGTGCGAGAAAAAGATTAAAAGATTTCAAGAAATATACTTTTTTGAAAAAAGGTCACCAGACTTTCAAAATATACTGTCTGTTTTCACTGCTTGTGCTGTGAATGGCAGATGAGCTCTATGTCAACAGTTTCAAGTTAGACTATTGGGGGAATCTGGGTTAAGTAAACGCTAGCTGAACTGACAATTGGTAAGGGTGGTTTATTTCAACATTTATAAGTCGAGACAGTTAAAATGGTAATCGAGGTTTAACCATTTCCAAAGTTTACAAGACTGTGTGTAGAAATCTGGGTTAAGCTAGCATGATTTAAATTGGCAATTGTGTTGTTAACCTAAAAGAAGATACCAGGACCTTCCCATCATGCTTCGCTTCCAATGGGATATTTTGCACAGGTTCTCAGGAATAGCTTTAGTGATGAAACATAGCATAATTAACAGATCTCATCCCAAATTTGCATTTGAGGTATGTTTTATCACTAAAACTATTCATGCTAACCTGTACAAAATATTCATTTGGAAGCAAGGCATGCTGGGAAGGTCGTGATATCTTCTTTTGCTAACCTGATAAACCCTACATCAAAACCTGAAACAAAACAGTAGCTCCAAACAAAAGCACGTAAACGTAAAGCACTTAAATCTCATGAAACAGACACAGTGTTGTTTCCAACAATTTTTCAAAACTGTCTGACATGTTCTCACTAATCTTAACACTTTTTCATTAAAAACTATCTCCTCAGAAGTCTTTGTGTTAAAAAGAGGTGCAAATACATCACAACCGGGTGATATATATGGTTACCGAATTGCTGCTGAAGCAGCCCTTGTGGGTGGCTTGGTATAGGTGAAGATTGGATACATAGGTCCTGGGTTCGACTCCCCCGGTCGAATGCAAGGGATTTTTATACAATAAGATATGTATAATAATTTTGTACATGAATCAATGAATGATTCATGTACAAAAATATAAATACGCGGTGATTTGGTCTTAATCAATTCTCAGGCGGCGGCGGACACGATTTATAGAAGATCCTAGATTTAGGGATGAGGGATTTCCAAAACGCAAATTAAGGGAACAATCTACGTGTATTTCTATTTGGTCACGTGACTCACGGATTGAAGAAAATAATTACAAAGATCATATTTTTACCTCTCCTCGAAAAACTACAAAAGTGTTCTTATCGTAATACGAATAATTATGTTATCCTAAATCCGCTGGGGTTCACGCGTGAACCCCACTTTTTATATATGTTATCATATTTTTTACCGATTAGCAATATAATTTTAGCGGCAATCCCACACGATCCTGGAAGTTGTATTTTCCCACGATGTTTCTTATAGAGGTGGTATAGGACATGAGTCACATCGACGCAGCCGGGGATCGTATACGATAAGAACGGCAACCATGCAATAGTTGCCACGACCACCCTCCTCTGTCAATTCTAATCAATCATTGTCAGTCTCTTACACAATACAAAACCACCAGTTCACAATGTTGTAGAATACAAGGGATTTGCTATGGATCTCGTAACAGAGTCTGCTTGCTTGTTGTATACTTCAAGGTTTATAGAGTATACTAATATACATCTACTATTTGGCTTGATTTCATCACTTTCTGAATTTTCTATCTTAGTAATAACTGATTCCTGTGCTATTTCTTTTATTTAATATTAACCCCTGAAATTATTCAATGAGTGAAAGCATTGCTCAATCAAGAATATCCAAAACTATAGGCCAAGCAATAGTTTATTGGACAGTGGAAACAATAATCCAGAGTACAGGGCCCCTTTATTGGTAAATGCAACCCGTACCATGGATTTTGTTTAAATTGTCCAATGAATTTTTACTTTGCCTAGAAAAGCAATACTGAAATTAAAGGATGGAAATTATGAGGACAATATAATGGTAAATTGATACTTATACAGAACAACCTTGTTAACACAAAATCCCTGATAGCACAAAATGATTTTGGATTCCAAGTGTTGATTTTCTATGTGAAATAGGTTGGATAGCACAAAATTCTAATATCACAAACTAAAATCTCAGACCCCAGTGATTTTGTGTTAACATGGTTCCACTGTAATCTTTTTTTTTCTTTTTTGAAATAAGGAGAAAAAATAACAAAATTATGTTAACATGAATGTTGTTTGGGTGTTCTGCAAAAAGTGTTATTTAATGTTAATTTTCCCTATGCAAAGTAAGGCTGTGTTCACACATAATAGTCATGACTAGTCATGACTGGCTCTAGAACGAGACAACTTAGCAGTTGCGCTCACAATAGGACACGATTAGTGGCGCGTCACTTTTGGTCACGAGTGAGACACTTTCTATAATTGCACGGAATATGCTTGTGAGCGGCTCACGAGCGAGAATATAGTCATGACCAAATTCTTCTGTGTGAACACGTCCTTAGATAACTTACCAATTGAGTCTTTCACATTGAATAGAAAAAACAGAAATTTCTAAGAGAAAAAAATCGCCCCAGAACGGGAGGCGAAAAATAAAAATTCAACCCCGAACCCAACTTCCTGCTCCCCCCCTGGAAATCTAATGGTGCGCCCCTAAGTAATAAACCTGCATGTGCATCATTTTAGAAAAGTGTCAATAAAAAATGGTCCACAAAATATTTCTATTATAGGCAAAATAAAATATTTATTGGACAATTTAAACAAAAATCCAGGGTAGGGGTTGCATTTATAAACAATGCAGCCCTGTACTCTGGATTATTGTTTTAGGACTTACTTCCTAATTGTGCACTTGTCTTCCTCGGAATAGAGAGGCCAGTCTTCTTGTACTTCATTGGACAATTTAAACAAAAATCCAGGCTAGGAGTTGCATTTATAAACAATGGGCCCTGTACTCTGGATTATTGTTTTAGGACTTACTTCCTAATTGTGCACTTGTCTTCCTCGGAATAGAGAGGCCAATCTTCTTGTACTTCATTGGACAATTTAAACAAAAATCCAGGTTAGGAGTTGCATTTATAAACAATGCAGCCCTGTACTCTGGATTATTGTTTTCGGACTTACTTCCTAATTGTGCACTTGTCTTCCTCGGAATAGAGAGGCCAGTCTTCTTGTACTTCATTGTATAAATGTTTGTTGAGAACATAGGCGGTATCTTTATTAAGGCTAGCCACCTGCAAGAGACAAACACCAAAGGCATCATTGGGATATTCATGCGTGTAGCAGGTTTTCATATCTTATATTTTCAAGTTGAAGTAAATGCTAAGAGTAAATTGTACACTTGTGTTGGAGTGGCCATCATTCTCTTTTTCTTGCTATATTTTCTATTTTCGGCATCTTTTCAAAGATGCATTGGCCAGCATGCATAGATTAGCCATTTTTGGCTATCCAGGTTGGTACTCAAGAGCTTGGAAGAGACCATGAGTTCATCATGGATCTAATGGCATGTGTCCGTCACGGACCAACCGAGGTAAACAAACAAACAAACAAAGTTTCTGTTGGAAACTCAGACAATGACCCATAACAATGAAAGTTTTTAGGTGATTTTGGTTATAGTTACATCACATTTAGCAACATATTTATGCGGTATAGTAAAACAAATACAACATGGTTTATTTTGAGAAGTATAGGCAGAAGCGGACATCCGGGCGTTTTGTTTACATCCGGGACGTTTGTCCAATTAGCGCGGTGAAAACATTTGCCGACTTCCCATTCAACTCAATGGAGAAAATGACGGCTCGCGGAAACTTCGATTGATTTTAGCAAATTGTCAAAATATTTCTATTCCAAAATCATATGAGATGTGTGGTATTCAAGTCATAACAAAATGACAAACAGCTCATCATTTCACAGATTTTCATCTGGCTAAAAAAGAAAGAAAATGAAGGGATGCCTGGCTGAAGTATTGATTGTTTTCACTGCGCACGAAGTCCAGCGCGAGTTATTTTTAGATCATTGTGCTTCGTATACCCTGCGTATGCCCTGCGTTAACGTAGGTCCGCTTTCGCCTTTTGAAAATACCTGATCCCTATTGTTGGATGTGTGTGATTACTTAAAGTAGTCAAACGCATCAAACATCTCGGGATCAATAATCTTCACAACTTCCCTCAATACCATGTTGTATTTGCATACTACTAAACAACATAAAAAACAAAAGGTTTATAGAGTTTACCTGGTGGCCTGGTGGAGGCCTATGAAATAAGTAGCATGCACATTTTTACCATAGGATGAAAACTGTCACACAATAATACCTACATAATACTTTTAATGTATTTACAAGGTCACATAATATTGTGCATGTAGATAAAGAACATGTCAGTTGCAAAACAGGGCGAACTTTTCCAAATTGCATCACAAATACTTCACTCCCAAGGAAATTTAATAGGGGAATCTGGACTTAAGCCATCTTGTATCGCTCAATGAGCAGAGTTATTGTACCTCCAGATATATTCAGAGTTTTGCCCGATACCCAGGCAGATCACGTAAATCTTCACTTGACGCATATACAGCTTGTGCATTTTGTATCACTCGCAAACCGTGTCTGTGTTTCAAGTATTGCGAAGTACGCTAATTTTCCCACTAATCTGTTTCGAAGACTCAACGTGTGGCACGCAGAGACGTGATGGCCACCACCCCATAGGATTTACACGGCAGCCAAATCAAAATGGCGGTGAGTCCAGATTCCCCAATATAAGTTCCTTGATCACTACTTACCTGTGATAATATGGTACTCAGCTGGTTCTTATCTTTTTGACTCAAGCCTTCATTCTTTAATCTATATAATAATTCTGGCTTCTTATATGGTCTAAGGGCTAATATATGAATAATTCTATCTCTGTAATGGAAAAGCAGATAAAGAAATGTGGATTAATAGAATACATTATTCAGGCATGAGAATGATTTTTCGTCAAAAAATCTGAATTTGGTAGAAATTAACCAAAAACCACTAAAATAGTTTAATAAAGCCCCAAATTATCTGAATTTAGAGCTATTTGAATGATACAAATATCTGAAATCAGATAATTATCTGAAAATTCTCATGCCTGATTATTAATAGAACCAACATTTCAAAGCATTTTATGGAAAATCTGTGCGAGACCAATGACACACTTTTTGAATCTATGATAATTTATGTCCTTGCTTAAAGATTTATACTGAAATTTCTATTAATTGATCATTTGTTTGTTTTAGAACATTGACATTTTTCCAGAAGAACAAAAATGGGCTTAGGGACTAACAAATTTAGGTTCTAAATATAACTGCTATGTCTAAAACAGACAAATTAAACAAATACTTAACTCTTTCGCTCCGGAATTTCTTTTTCACAAAACGCTCTATTCGGACGGAAAGCCGCTCAAAGCTCTACAGGGTATTCACTTTTATCATACCACAAAGAGAATTTATGACCATATTTGGAAAAGAACAAAGGAGCCGCTGCCGGGATACATTTCGTATCCTACACCTGAGCGCGTCAGACGCACTTATATCCTGTCACTGAGTGCGTCGGAACGTTGCGTTTTTATAAAAATTGAATTTGTAGGGATGCCAAAAGTGGTTAATTTTTGTGAAATAAAGCTTAAAAAATTGAAAAAACAAATAAATGAATAGTTTGATGATTAAGATTGACTTAGTGGTATGATAAATTCGTTATTTGCTTCAGCGTCGGTATGTTATGGGAAATACCTGAGCCTGGATATGACACTGAGCGCTCGAGTATTTCCCATAACATACCTCCGCTTCACCCAATAGCTAATAATGATAGCTGTAAATCACAGGGTTGTTCTTTTTTTCAAAATTAATGACACGTGATACCCCTTTGTATCAGGCGGATACATGCTGAGTACCCGAGTATCTTCGCTTTTTTTACATATATTTTTATAGGTTACGCTGGAAATTAATTTAGTCCAATCTGCACGCTTTGGCAAGCCGCTTTCCGGAGTGAAAGAATTAAAGGTTCAGTATAAATCTTTAAAAACAAGAACATGAATTATCATTTTCTCCCAAAATGTTTTTTTTCCAAAGGCT
>JXSR01S000670.1:0-18180 GCA_000969725.1 Ophiothrix spiculata | reverse complement strand
GGGTCACGTAGCTGAACATTGCTTCATTGTATACGTTTGACGTACTTTTCTACTATTCTTTAGTAACTAAATAGTTTTATCTGATTTTATTTTTTTTTATTATTAAGCTTTATCGTGTTTTTATTGACACTGTATCTGATTCCCAAATCCGTACAGTAATTCATAAATACCCAGCCTCCAAGCGCTGCATGAAATGTATATCCAATTCTCACGAGTCATGTTGCACGATCACGCAGCTATCTCACCGCAGTTATCTCACCGCAGTGCATGCCGTATAGAATTATGGTATCATATTTGTTTTGTTTGTTTGTTTTGTTTTTTAAATGTAGATACTGATACAAATTATTGTCGTAAACTTACCCTCTCTGGGTTTATCTAGTTTTTGAATTATATGGAGCTGAAATTTTGATAACTTCTTACTGAAACACACAATACTAAATGATAATTTCTTTTTCTCTATTATGGGGGTCGAGGGGGGAAAGTCCCCCGCCAAAACATGCAAAAAAAAAAGTGGACTTTTTATGCATTTGCTTCTTGAGGGACAATTCATGTCCATTTTGCTATGAAATTTAAACTGTGTCACGTTTATTACCTCTCTAAATAGTAATAGTAATTTTCGATGATATTTTTGGACGACAGAATACACTTTTGCCCCCACCCCTTCACTCAAAATATGACCCCTTGCCTCACCTTAAAGTCCATAATTTTGGCATGTAGTTAATGCTAAATCAGTTCAATAATATACAATCATATCATATCCTTACGATAAGGTGTGATTTAAGGAATAATGCACAATTGCTGCAGCTAGTACGTACGGAGTCTGCAATGACAGTTATAATAATTCTTATTGCCCGCGTTAGAAGTAAGGTTTTTTGATGATTTCTGTTCATCGTACAATAAAAATGATGAATTTTGAAGAAATGCTTGTATGATCTAGCCCTTGTTTCGGGCTGTCAATATTGTTCAATTTAGTGTATGGCTCATTAATTGCTGGGTCTGCGGGAGGGGAGATCAGTGGGAGGAAGATTCAGGGGACCGATACTAGTTCAAGTTCAAGTTTCAAGTTCTAGTATGATCATGATGATATTCAGTTAAATCAGTGTCAAGCGTTAAATCAGATATCTGAATTATAAGAAACAAATAGATCCGTAACATTAACTAGCATCAAGCCATATTGAATTATTCTATTAGCCGTTAATATTAAGGCAATAATCTGTTTTCGGGTGTTTGCATGAGATGCTTGATTTAAGTCATCTATTGACAATCCCGGGGGGGGGGGGGTACTTACATTGACGGAAGGTACGGGTATGTGCCGCCCTCAAGACCCCCTTTTCAAGCCTCCTCTTCCGTTCCCCAAGATGCTCTTTTCAAGATTACCCCAGTTCCGAAGACCCCATTTTCAAAGAAAATGATTCAAAAATGTATTTTATCATGTTTTCAAGCTAATTTTGAGCGATTTTTAGCTCAAATAGTCGTATTTTTATGGGAAAAAAGCAGTTCCTGAGACCTAAATTCGGGAAAAAATCAGTTCCATAGACCCTCCTTTTGACCAAAAATCCGTTCTGCAAGACCCTATGTTCGATATCGCGGATCTCACATACCTATCAAATTTTTTTTCGAGTACCCCCCCCGGGTTGACAATCCGAGTATCCAGCTCACTTTACCACGGCTGATTAGACAAACTATGTGTAACGTGATAACACTAAGTGCAAAAGGGGATGTCCCAATATTTTTCATTTTTCACGCGTAGTAATAATATGAGTGAGTAAAGATATCATTTGTCTTTTTTTAAGGGAAATTTTCCCTGAACTTGTTCTTGAGATTAGACGAGATTTGAACTTTGGTCAAAATTTCGAAATTTTGAAATGAAAAATCGACACTATTATTGTCCATTTAAGTCATAATTGAAATTGCCTGGTATAAAGATGGTGTTTAGCATTTTATTGTCTAAGTTTCACGAAAGGTCTATATCGTTGTATATAAATAATTTGCATCTTCTCATTTACAAGAATAAATCTGTTTTCTAATTCGCTTATTTATTTTTTCTTCATTTATTTCTAATTTGTTAGTGAAACATCTAACACATGAAATAGAGAAAACAACTTTCACTAACTATAGTAACTAAATCAATGCTATGCCACTACATTATTTGGCAGTGCATGGCCTATGGATGCAGAAAAATGGCCACACACAAAATAAATATTGTATGACTGAAATGTGTTATATATATGTAGCTTAAATCCAAATCATCCTTTCGAAATTAAATATAGGCCAATGCTTACCCTAGTCTGAATCTGAAGAGTTGCTGCTTTAACTTCCATCTGGTCAAATCATATTGGTCACTGATATGGCTCTTTTCAAAAGAGCGATATCAGTGACCACTTTTTAAAAGAGTGGCCATTTTCACTCCCTCAAAGAGTGAATTATAACTCTATAAGAGTGACATTTCACTCTTTAAGAGTGAAACCCCGTTCGATTTCACTCGAAAAGAGTGAAATGTCACTCTTTTGGAGTGAAAAAAATATCACTCTATGAAAGAGTAACCGCTCACTCTTTTCTTTTAAGAGTGTAAACATCTACTATATATAATATAGGCTACTACTGTTTAAGCTTCATCGCGCCCAATTTTAGAAAAAATTGTCTTCTAAGTAAAATGTAAGTAAAAAAGTAAAACTACTTACAAGTATTAACTGAGCTTTTACTGTTATACTAGTATTCTTAAATTCCGGGAACTTTAATACAAACATGACAAATGAGAACAACAAACCTTGCAATCTTTGCGTGTAGTTCTTGGCTTTATGGGGTAGTCAGAAAATACACATTGTTCTGTAAACACCTTGTTGCTAAAATAAAAAAATCTTGAAAAATAACAACAAAAATCCATTAGTGTGGACCTAAAATCCATTAGACGGTCTACCTAATTCAGTCAAATTGTCCACCGTATTGATATATTTTCGGGATAAAATTTTTAGATATTAATTAATGTGATTACAATAAGTGCAATTCATTGTCACTCCCATAATATAAGCTCGTATACACTTTCACGTATTACTTTCGTATGGAATATTTCATACCCAACGATTGCTTTCAGATTTAAGTTTCTGTCACAAGTACATATGATTAAGGGACTCGTATACAGAAATACTCATAGGTACATCTATTAATACGAATGCTGGAAGTAAGCATCACTTTTCTTCATCCTCCAATAATTAATGATGAAATGAAGTTTAAACTCTCATGGTCAAGTACTGTTTGCTTTCATTGTTTCATTGCTTTTTATACTCCACTTGCGTTGGGATGCTTTCGCGCCTAGAACACGATTTGAGATTAGTCATTTGCCGCCAAAGCAGCAGTGTGTTAGGAATGATGCGGTATAATCAGCGCAATCATTAATACACTTTCGTATATACATGTAGCAATGGATTAAACTCCGTTACATATCGTCGTCTCTCGCACACTGCTGGCAGTGACTTGTAGCAATGGATTAAACTCCGTTACATATCGTCGTCTCTCGCACACTGCTGGCAGTGACTTGTAGCAATGGATTAAACTCCGTTACATCCGTCGTCTCTCGCACCGTGGCTGCTGGCAGTGACTTTCAGCATCGGATTGATTTGTTTCCAGGTAAGTGTGATGCAACCAGTTATTCAGTGTTTAGATCCATTTTTAGGCCTACAACATAACTTTAAAAGAGAGGTTAAAGTAGGCAGTGCTCGCTTTTGGGATAATATGGGACACTATTATATAGCGCATAAGTTTTGTTTGAACGACACACACACACAAAACAAGCTTTTGGTACTATTTTTACTACGTCACAGACGGAATATGGCACAATATTATACATTTTTACATACATACATGATAGATGGCAACAAGCTCTAAACTTTTTAAATTGTTTTTTCCTCAAAGGTTTTCCTTTGGGCATGTTGGGTGAATAATATGTTGTTTGGTGAGTCTGTATAATTTGTTTCTATTTTGAACAGGTTGTAAATTTTAGGCTTACGTATATATATCATTTACTATTGGGCTCTATGGTTTTATATTTTCACCATCAAGTTGCCTGACTTTGCTATACTTTCCATTTATTGCTGATGCAAGAAATGACATTACAATAATGAGCAACTGAAGTAACTTGTGCCCTACATTTAAGCATTCTTGTACATATAGGTAATATTGATATTTTTTTAAAATAAATTTCAAAAGCGTTGGGATTTTTATTATAACGTTTCGTGGTTCAAGACTTACTAAAAAGACAGGCAGCGATGGTCTCGATTGCTTAGTATAAGCATGCAAGGAACTTGTAACACTCGGCCACATATACTTACACTGGATGGCTTATTATTCATGGTTCCAAAATTAATTGTTTACATTTATGAAGTACTATTAATTCTTAGTTTGAATCATGTTTAAAGATCCATGTCGATATCAAATATGTAACTTCACTTGAGAAAACCCCAACAACAACAACAACAACAACAACAACAACAACAACAACAACAACAACAACAAAATTAACCTTATCAACTCAGATTCTATAACTATACTAGTTTGTATAAATATGTATAGATAGATATAAAGACCGTAGATAGATACTACTTTGTTTCTACCCTACATATGATTAATTAACAAATTAGAAATAAATGAGGAACAAATAAATAAGCGAATTAATAGATAAATAAAGTCCTTTAAATGAGAAGATGCAAATTATTTATATATAACGACATAAAGATTTTCCGTGAACCTTAGGCAATAAAATGCATTAAATATCCCAAATGCAAAACAGCACCTTTTACAACAGGCAATATTTGTAATTTCAATTATTACTTAAATGGACAATAATAGTACCCAGCAATAATCAGTGTCGATTTTTCATTTCAAAATAATATATGAGCATGAAACGTGTTGTCCATAAGCTATTTAAGTGCAACACGGAATGTTATCAAATGCTTATACTGATGGACTCAGCAAATTAATTGCATGATTTCTGGCACATTTTACTGAGTAAAAAGTGCATGTCGAAGTGTTTAAATTGGCATCCGATAATTTTTAAACTATTATATATATATAAACCACAATCATTTTAAAACAAAGAACGTGGAAGTGGATTTAGAGAAATCAAATAAAACAAACGTGCGATAAAAGGATTTTGTACACAAAACAATAGCTTTGTTCAGACGATCGTTGACTAGCCGTTGATAGCATCGAAGAATTAGTCATCGATGATTAACTTGTGGTTTATGACCGTCTGAATGCGATCGTTGACAAGTAAACTTCGACGAAACTTCAAGTTATTAACCACAAGCAATCTTATGGTTTACGCGTAATCAACGACTAGTCATCGAGGTTTAGGTCCGTCTGAATTGTTTGTCAACGACGTCGAAGATAAGCATGACTATTGATGCATGAACCTGTGTATTTACCTTTTGTTAGCTCTCTGGGCCTAGTGTACAATATACATGTAATATAACTGAATGCCTGTATCTCATTTGCTGATGTCAACTTGGTCACTTATATTTTAAAATTATTTTTACATACAGTGTGGCTATTTGCTAATATTTTATCGACAAATTGAAATTTTTTAGTTGAAAATATGTCGGGGAATTATCGGGGAATTATTTTATAAATTTGGGATGACCAGTCTGGAAATGACAGATTATGTTAAAGATAAGACTATTTGTATGGATGTTTTCTGTATTTTTTTAGTTCGATAGCTTATCCTATTACATGTAGTATCATACAGCATACTGACCATGATAAAGGCTATAGGCCTACCTTCTTCTTCATAGATATTTTCTTTTTCGTTTGTTATGTATATAGTTTTCCCAGTTTGCTTCTTTTGACATGATTTCAGAACTGAGAACAATTTGTACATACTGGCATCTAGCAAGACGTAAAATCATATCCAAAATTTATCATCGATGATTATTCTGCTAGCAAATAATCATCGATGACAACGCTAAGTATGAACGCGCGTCGAATGTCGTTTCGAATGAACAGTTTATTGGTAGCACTTTGCTTTTAATTCCATCGAATAATTTCAATATTTATAAAAAAAAAATGTGTATTAAAACGATATTTCGACACTTCTTTCCTTTCCTTCAATATCGTTCTCTTTTCTTCTGAAGTTATGTCTCATTTTTCCATTCCTTTGTCATTTTGTTTTCCGAGGCTTATTGTTGTTGACTAAGTTATAGAGTCTATATTTTCGACTTTGACAGTATTAAATTCAGATAAATTAATTAATTCATTATTGACACCCTGAGGCTTAATCGTTCCCAAAATTTGAAATATTCAAAACATCGTATGATTTACGTAGATTTTTCATTAAACCATAACAAGTATTGTCAGATTCTGATTACGGTTGATTAAAGAACTTCATCATTTTGCTGTTACCTGCGTAGATACAGCTGCAATATTTGATTAATAATCCATGGCAACATTTCGAATTATCTTCTGTTTTTATTATATATACAGCGCGTGTAAGAAGAAAATTAAAAATCATAACAATAACACATTGACTATATATCATTAAATGTTAAGGTGTGTGTAGGGTAAGATACTCTCTACATGGCAATCATTTACTTGTCATCTCAGCAAATAACTTACTATGACACTACACTCTTAAAATTATCTTACTCTTGTTGAGTAAAAACTTACTCAACGGTCACAGCTCATTTTGTTGAGTAAAATCTTACTCAACGTTGGATAAACTTTACTCAACGTTGGGTAAACTTTGCTCAAAGTTGAGTAAGTTGTGCTCAACATTGAGTAATATTGACTTAACCGAGTAAGATTTTACTCAATGTTGAGTAAGATTTTACTCAACAATGAGCTGTGACCTTTTTACTCAACAAAGAGTAAAATAATTTTTAGAGTGTATATACATATCGTATTTTGGGAGCTTTTAGGGCCCATATGAAACACTGCTATCTTTGGTTCAAAAAATTAAAATATTAAAAAGAAGTTTCGAACGGACAAGGTAAAAAACACGTCAAGGATCAAATTTGATATAGGAGGTTACTTAGAATTATATAATTAAATAAAATCAAAGTAAGTTAGCTTAATGTGGGAAGGTTCTAGGTTGACAACGTCTCCCAACACTCAGTTGACTTTCTTTGTTTTTCTTAAATTATATAATGTGGCAACTCAAAGTCTCTGATCTTGACCATGTTGGCTGGTATAAACAATAGGCCAGTTGTAAAGTGTTTCATGAAATATTGACCCAAGTAATATAAGAAATAAGTAAGCCAACTTAATGTTGGAAGAAAAACAACACGGGCTTAATTAAAGCAATACTATAAGATTTTGATCAAAAATGTTTTATAGTATAACAGCAAAAAATGAAGGAATGTGATTATCTCAAAGCATTTTCAAGTGTATTTTGTCAAAAAAATGTTTTGCCACCAAAGGACATGTATGCTCTCCTATACTAATACATGTGGAATTAAATTCGGGGTCCCGAATTTAATTCAACATCGGCATAGCAGGAAAAGTAAGCATATTTAACATGTTTAAGCCAAATCATTTGGAGGGTATTAATATCTACTCAAAACAAACCAAATAAGCTAAAAAAAAAAAAAAGTCATGGGTGACAGGGGCGCTTCATTTTTAACACCCTGACTTTATATTGGGGCTCTCCACACGGGAGCATCAAATCTAGATGCATCTATATAGATGAATGTACATTTCCGAAGTGTAGATTGTGTTCACACGCGCGTCAATCTGACTTTTTGACGTTTGCTGAAGTCCAGATTAATCTAGATGCATCTGGATGTGCGAAATGCAGATTGATTTGCCCATGTGGAGAGCCCCAGTTTTGCTTTAAAAAAAGAACAATAATATTGATGTGTTTTGCACCATGTCTGATGAATCTGCCTTTTTCAATATAGTTGGCCCAAATGATTCCGGTCTGAAGATCGGAGCAAGAGATAGAATAATTATATTCTAATGAAAAAAATCCTTATTCTCGTTCTACGAAAACTGTGTATGTGTGTGGGTTTTCCCATTTGATTTGATTTAGTTTAATCAAGAAAAAAGTAACTAGCATGTGATTATAATCAACTAGCCTGACAATACCATACCATAATAATTCAAGTCAATTTATTATAAAGGAATTATGTATCCCTTATTTGATTACAATCAACTACTTAATTACATTCTACAAGCCAGGAGAGTAATCAACACCAAACCATGTAATCATCACCATGAAAAAATATATCCAATTTATTAATGACGATATTATTAATTATCCTTGTGTTCATATCAAAAGCCTCCAACGTCACCCTGTCATAACGCATGCAGTTAAGAGCACATTTATCATACCTTAATTTTGTCGCTTGTGCTCAATATACTTCATATACATCGTAATTAGCCATAATCAGTCTGAGATTTAACAAAAAAGCTTTATCATTTGTCTAATAATGATTCAATATTAAAATCAGCTTTTCATTTAGTGAACTAATGCATGTTCATTGCATATTTTATAGTTATTTTCTCCGATAATTCATGCTAAAACTGAGAGCGCTTAAAAGAGGGTTGGAAATTTATTTGGAATATTTAAAGCAAGAGAACGAAGCACTTCAGTTGTTTTGCTCTTAGCTATATGAACCATTTAATGAATTAGTGTTTTTATTGTATAAAATGAATATGTAGATTCGTCCTCTTGAAAACTGCTTGATTATATGAGAACAATTAAAATGTGCCTTTCTTATCATCTTTCATTCTATATCTTTTTTCTTTTGTTGATTTGATTTCAGATTGTCATGATTGTCAGGACTACAGAAGTTTGCAGCTGTCAATCTGTGCTCCAACATCAAAGACAAGGGTTCATCCGTTACACCATTTATGTTGGTTATCTTGCTGAAAATATATCGCTTTTGCACTACGTGAAGATTCTACATATGACATTTTGTTTGTGAAAACCTCTTGCAAGACAAGGGTTCATCTTTTACACCGTTTATGTAGATTATCTTGCTGGAAATTTATGTTTTTACACTACGTGAAAATTATACAGATGACACTTTGTGAAAACTAGCTTGTTGGCCCATTTTTAAAGTTTGATACAAACTGTCTAGAATTGGTGCTCGCCACATACTTCACAATGTTGAATTTCATACTGTACACGTGGGCTTTGATCCCATTTTTGACATGTTTGACACCAATATGCGCATTATCCACGTCAGTAAGTGTCTCATCGCCTGTTGATCCTGTGAAGAAAGGTTTTGTCTTATCTATTCTATGCAATGTCAAAAACATCAAGAAAAACCACATGGTCGCTATTACGCGCCGTAATACAGCTGGTGATATTACAAGTTTCACATGGGGTAAAACAGTGGTCCTTGACGATGATGACCGCGTCTTTCTTGCCATTCGGCGACAGCAACATGATGGTAATTCTGAGCTGTATTTGCTTTCCATCAGAGATGTTACCAACACCGATGCTGGCAGATACTCTTGCCAAGTGTTGTTCAATCAACCAGGAAACTTTACAGAAGTTGCGGTAGGAACTGTTGGAGTTCAAGTACATTATTTTCCAGACCTGGACTCGAATCCAAAATGTTCCTCTAGTGAACAACTCAATGTGAACGCAGGTGGTCGCATAACGTTAAATTGTACAAGTGAAAGTGGATTTCCAATGGTCAATATAAGCTGGTCAAGAACCGATGGACGACCATTGCCAAAATCGACACAATCAATTAGGCATGGCTTGGTGATTTCCCAAATATCATTCACTGCTTCTGCTCATGATGACGGGATCATGTTTATGTGTACAATAGCGAGCAATGTTTTCCCCGAAATTAGCCAAAAATCATGTCATTCTGGGCCTTTGATTGTTAAAGGTGACTGGATACCTAGTACGGAGGTAGCAACAACAAGAAGTCATCTAAATAGTGCGACACATAACACCGTTTTTGATACTCCACAGGGCCCAATGAAACCAAAACTATCCAGCAAATGTTTAAATTGTTCCAGATCTAGCACTGTATCATATTGGATCTTGGCCACAATAGCTGCTTCGCTTCTTGCAATTATTTTTATCATCTGTGACATTATGTTATGCTACAAAGTGTGGCGATTATCTGAGGACACAAAACCAAAAGTTTATCAACCTCCTCCAGAGGATTTATATTTTGAAATTTCAAATCGTGCCACATTACGTGCAGCAGATCCGCCAAGGAGGCTATATATGACTCTTGAAAAACCCTATAGTAAAGGTGTATATGCATCGGAGACACTGTGTACTGGACTATAAGGACATTTTTCTCATGTTTTTTTTAACGCACAATTTGTTAAAATTCGCTAGAGCATTCAATTATTGCATTCTTGTTATACCTATACACCGCTGTTTGATGTGTTCATTTATCAATATCTTGCACTGTTACAAAAAAATACAGGCCTGTAAAAGAGTTTAAATTAGTTCTGGAATTAGTTGTTAAACTGTTGTTTCCATAATTGAATTTCACCTCAAAGAAATTCTAATTTTAGATCAAAATACATCATTTTAGCCCATAATTTTCATTTCATTCATATTTCATTATTGGTTGCGCTATTCATTTTTTAGAATTAATTATATGAATATTGCATAAATTATATATTCTATGTGTGACTTTAACTTGACTAAAATTTTTATTTGGTCTCCTTTTTACTGTTTTTCCCCTATTCCATGTTCAGGGGTGATTTTTTTTATTTTCTTCTGTATATGGAGGGGAATTTTTTTCCCTAAAAACTTCCTGCTCCCCCCTGGAAATCTAATGGTGCGCCCCTAAGGATACACTCTAAAATGAATAGAGTGAACAGCAACTCTTTCTTGAATTGATTTTTTTTCACTCGAAAAGAGTTAAATCGAATGGGGTTTCACTCGAAAAGAGTAAAATGTCACTCTTTTAGGGTTAAAATTATCACTCTTTACAGATTGGTTACTCACACCACTCTTTTTACAAAAGAGTTGTGTCAGTGACCAATCTTTAAAGAGTGACAATTTTCACTTTTACAAAGAATGAAGTGTAAGTCTTAAAGAGTGACATTTCACTCTTTTCGAGTGAAACCCATTCGATTTCACTCGAAGAGTGAAATGTCACTATTTTCGAATGAAATAAAAATCATTCCTAGAAAGAGTAAGTCACTCTTTTTCATTTTAGAGTGTATTGTTCAATATTTTGAACTCACAATGACGCCTAGGAGGGTGGTGACACCAGCAAACGATGTGATCAATCCCCGGGGATCAATCCAGTCATTAGATTCAAAGACATGACTTTTTGATGACAAGTAAAGACGAAATCAGTGTAAAATCATTTGATATGAATGAAGAATGCCAGGGA
Source organism: Ophiothrix spiculata (assembly GCA_000969725.1). Classification (NCBI taxonomy): domain Eukaryota; kingdom Metazoa; phylum Echinodermata; class Ophiuroidea; order Amphilepidida; family Ophiotrichidae; genus Ophiothrix; species Ophiothrix spiculata. The sequence goes on along the minus strand of JXSR01S000670.1, from coordinate 6,862 downwards.
TCTGTCATAGATGATTGTAAATCATGAATAGGTCGGGAAAAAGTGTAACATTGTTAATGAGAACTATACAACATACATGAGTTGCGCAAATACCAGGATATTGCAACGATTCAATGCATCATCTAAATTGACCTTTTCTCATAAATAGGCTACGCCTTTACCTTTCATTTAAAAGTGTGTAAAAATCGTTCTTGTAATACTTTGATGTTTTGATGTGACAATGTTTTAAAGATTGCTTATTTTTCACAATTTTGTGTAAAGTCAACGGCGCCTCCGCCACCGTGCGCTTCCTTGAAAAATGCGATGCCCATCCAATGGTATCAAATGTTCCGCTGTTAGTTTTACTCTCCCCCGTATCAGCATGACCAATTCTTGACTTATTATCAGGTCAGCCTTTTTTTTTTCTTCCAATATTGTGCAACCTCATATAGTTGAGTATCTACAGGGGGGTTACCGGACACCCCCCACAGGACTCTTACCAAACCAAGTGTTTTAGCTTCGTTTGATGGTCCTAAAACACATTTGAGATGTTAACAAAATAAATTTCCCGTTGCACTCGTGATATTCAAGATGGCGTCCAAAATGGCCGCCAAAATGATAAATTGTTATTATAATAGTTTTAAAACAACTCATAAACCACCTTATGTCAAAAATTTTCATAGGGAAACTGCTTCTGGAGCTGTAAGAAACATATTTGGCTTAAAATAAGATCATATGCATGTTTCAAATTCAAAATGGCTGCCAAAATAGCATATTTTAACTAAAATTAACAAAAAATATCCTTTAAAGTACTAATTATCATAAATAATCAACAGTAAATGACATTTAGGGCTACAATAATCATTGTCTCCTAATTATGATGTTTACATGTTTAATATTCAAAATGGCGTCAATACCAATATCCAAAATGGCCGCCAAAATGTGCTTTAGTGCGCAAAAATGGGTGAAAAACACTTAAAAACAGCATATAGCACAGTGTATGTTCATAATAATTGATGAAAAGTGGTTTTGAGAGTAACAACAGATATACTTGTCCCCAACTTAGGCTGTTAACATGTTTGAAATTCAAAATGATGCCCGAAATGGAGTCCAAAATGGCCGCCAAAATACATTTTCATGCACAAAAATGGGTCAACGCAAAATTCAAAGAGCATCAAACACACTATATGGTAAAACTATTTGATAGAAAATGACTAAAAGAGATAAAGCAGACATATTTGTCCCCAAATTAGGCTGTTAACGAGCTTAAAATTCAAAATGGCACCTGTACTGAGTTTCCAAGATGGTCGCGAAAATATGTTTTATTGTGCTAAAAATGGATTAAACGACTTTAAAACAATATCAAACACACTATATTTTTCAAGATATTTGGTGAAAAATGGTTTCGAAAAAATTGTCCCCAAATTAGGCTATTAAGAAGTTTACAATTACAAATGGTACCTGTAGTGAGATCCAAAATGGCCGCCAAAGTATGTTTTATTGCGTTTAAATGGGTTAAACACCTTTAAAACAGTATTAAACACATTAAATTTTTCAAGATAGTTGATGGAAAATGGTTTTATGTAGTTTTTGAATTATGTGGAGCTGAAATTTTGATAACTTCTTACTGAAACACACAATATTAAATAATAATTTCTTTTCTCTATTATGGAAGTCGATGCCCCCCCCCCCCAATAAAACCCCAAACAAACAAAACCCAAAACGTGGTCTTTTTATGCATTTGCTTTTTTAGGGACAATTTGTGTCCATTTTGCTATGAAATTTAAACAGTGTCACGTTTATTACCTCTTCAAATAGTAATTTTCGATGATATTTTTGGACGACAGAATACACTTTTGTCCCCTCCCCTTCACTCAAAATATGACCCCTTGCCTCACCCTAAAGTCCATAATTTTGGCGTGTAGTTAATGCTAAATCAGTTCAACAATATACAGTCATATCCTTACGATAAGGTGTGATTTAAGGAATAATGCACAATCGCTGCAGCTAGTACGTACGGATTCTGCAGTGACAGTAATAATTCTTATAATTTGCCCTCGTTAGAAGAGTTTTTGATGATTTCTTTCCACCGTACAATAAAAATGATGAATTTTGAAGAAATGCTTGTATGATCATGATGATATTCAGTAAAATCAGTGTCAAGCGTTTAATCAGATATCTGAATCATAAGAAACAAATAGATCCGTTACATTAACTAGCATCTAGCTAATATTGAATTATTCTATTAACCGTGAATATTAAGGCAATAATCTGTTTTCGGGTGTTTGCATGAGATGCTTGATTTAAGTCATCTATTGACAATCCCGAGTATCCAGCTCACTTTACCACGGCTGATTAGACGTGCAAAAGGGGATGTCCAATATTTCTCATTTTTCACGCGTAGTAATAATATGAATGAGTAAAGATATCATTTGTCTTTTTTAAGGGAAATTTCCCTTGAACTTGTTCTTGAGATTAGACGAGATTCGAACTTTGGTCAAAATTTCTAAATTTTGAAATGAAAAATCGACACCATTATTGTCCATTTAAGTCATAATTGAAATTGCCTGGTATAAAGATGGTGTATCGCATTTTATTTGCTTAAGTTTCACGAAAGTAGATATCATTGTATATAAATAATTTGAATCTTCTCATTTACAAGAATTTATCTATTTTATAATTCGCTTATTTACTTGTTCTTCATTTATTTCTAATTTGTTAGTTAAACATCTACTATATATAATATAGGCTACTACTGTTTAACCTTCATCGCGCCCAATTTTAGAAAAAAAAATGTCTTCTAAGTAAAATGTAAGTGAAAAAGCAAAACTATTTACAAGCATTAACTGAGCTTTTACTGTTATATTTCTAAACATCCGGGAATTTTAATACAAAAATGACAAATGAGAACAACAAACCTTACCATATTTTTTCCGGGTAGTTCTTGGCTTTACGGGATGGTCAGAAAATATACATTGTTCTGTAAACATCTTGTTGTTAAAATAAAAAATCTTGAAAAAAAAAACCAAAAATCCATTAGAGTGGACCTAAAATCCATGAGACGGTCTACCTAATTCAGTCAAATTGTGCACCGTATTGAAATATTTTCGGGATAAAAATTTTAGATATATATTAAATGTGATTATACGAGTAATTAGTGCAATACACTACATATTTCATTGTCACTCCCATAAGCTCTTATACACTTTCACGTATATATTACTTTAGCATGGAATATTTCCATACCCCACGATTGCTTTCAGATTTAAGTGTCTGTCACAAGTACATATGTGATGACTCATCCCGAAAAGGGGGACTTTGCGAAGAAAACTTTTCAAGATACAGGTGAAAATAGGCAGCAAAAATAAAGAAAATAATAAGAATTTCGAGCAGATTTTCTGTTATAAAATTTGATCGGCTTGCTCAATTTTAGCAAGTAAGGTATAATTTTAAAGCTAAGAAAATGTTGCAAGAGATGAAATGAAAAAAAAAAAAATTGATATCATCTTAAAAGTCCCCCCTTTCGGGGTGAGTCATCAAGTATATTATTCAGGGACTCGTATAACAGAAACAGCCATAGGTACATCTATTAATACGAATCCTGGAAGTAAGCATCACTTCTCTTTATCCTCCAATAGTTAATGATGAAATGAAGTTTAAACTCTCATGGTCAAGTACTGTTTGCTTTCATTGTTTCATTGCTTTTTATACTCCACTTGCGTTGGGATGCTTTCGCGCGTAGAACACGATTTGAGATTAGTCATTTGCCGCCAAAGCAGCAGTGTGTTAGGAATGATGCGGTATAATCAGCGCAATCATTAATACACTTGTATCATACATGTAGCAATGGATTAAACTCCGTTACATATCGTCTCTCGCACACTGCTGGCAGTGACTTTCAGCATCGGATTTATATATTTGTTTCCAGGTAAGTGTAATGCAACCAGTTATTCGTGTTTAGAATACAACCAAGCTTGAATACAACGGTTTTTTTTAATCCAATGTTTAGGCTTACAATATAACTTTAAAACAGAGGTTAAGGTGCAAGGTGGGGTAAAATTTGACATTTTTTATTTTTGAATAATTTGAAATCTGTATAATTAGGTCTTAATTTGCTTTTTGATTGAAGTAAATTGGACATTTGGTTCCGAAGATATGGTCGTTTGAAGTAAACGAAATTTTGTGGTTTCGCGACAAAATGGAGGGTTTCCTACGGGGTTTCCTATAACTATGCATGAAATAGATTCTTTTGTATTTCTTTGTTTTCTGAGATGCAATTTTAGACAAAAATGAGCCAAAATAGTAAATAAAATACTTAAAGTAGTCTTTTTCACAAACAAAAGTTGTATTTTACTATGAATATAAAACTTATGGGAAAAACAAAATAAATACTCCCAGAAATGGTATATTTTGCCATTTTACATGGAATTTTGGGTATTTTTGCGTATCGGGCCGGGGTTTACAAAATGGCCGATTTCTCAAAATCATGGTTTTTTGGAAAAAATGCAAAAACTTGAGTTGTGAATATCGGATTTACATGAATATTTGCACACATGTAATTTATGACACAAGAAACAAGTTTTGTGGCTTTTTCCTATATTTTGTTCACATTGGCAAATGTAGGGAAAAATTATTGTTTTTTCTGATTTTTTCTAAAATTGTTGTTTGTCCTCAAAGTTTTTTCCTTTGGGTGAATATGTTGTTTGGTGAGCCTGTACTGTTTCTATTTTGAACAAGTTGTAAATTGTTGGCCTACTTATAATTATGATTGGGCTCTGTTATACAAATATTCTCGTATACTGACTTGAAGATCTCTGGTTAAAACTATGGACCTGAACTTAGTGACTAAAATTTGCTCAGTTGCTCAGGCAAGGAAGATGTAAAAATCCTGTGATATTAACATTCGGCCACGGATACTTACACTGGATTCATGGTTCCAAAATTAATTGTTTACATTTATGAAGTACTATTTATTCTTAGGTTTGAATCATGTTTTAAGATCCATGTCGATATCAAATATATCCCTTCACTTGAAAAAAACAAAACAAAAACCCAAAAAACAACAGCAACAACAACAACAACAAAATTAGCTTTATCAACTCAGATTCTATAACAATGTGCCTACTAGTTAATGTATGTATAAATATGTATAAATAGATATAAAGACCGTAGATAGATACTACATTGTTTCTACCCTACATATGATTAATTACCAAATTAGAAATAAATGAAGAACAAATAAATAAGTGAATTGATAGATAAATAAATTCCTTTAAATGAGAAGATGTAAAATCTTTCGTGAAAAATAAACAATAAAATACATTAATATCCCATATGCAAAACACCACCTTTTACAACAGGCAATATTTGTAATTTCAATTATTACTTAACTGGACAATAATATCACCCAGCAATAATCAGTGCCGATTTTTCATTTAAAAATGATATATGAGCATAAAAACGTGTTGTCCATAAGCTATTAAGTGCAACACGGAATGTTTATCAAATGCTTATACTGATGGGCTCAGGAAATTAATTGCATGATTTCTGGTACATTTTACTGAGTAAAAAGTGCATGTCGAAGTGTTTAAATTGGCATCCGATGATTTTCAAACCATTATATATAAACCGCAATCATTTTAAAACAAAGAACGTGGAAGTAGATTTCAAAAATCAAATAAAACAAACGCGCAATCATGGCAATCAAAGGATTTTAAATAGTATTTTCATATAAATGGAAATAAATTGTACACATAACAGTGTGGTTTCGAATGAACAATTTATTGCTAGCACTTTGTTTTTAGTTCCACCGAATAATTTCAATGTTATAAAAAATGTGTATTAAAATGAATAATTCGGCACTTCTTCCTTTTTTTTTAAATATCGTTCTCTTTTCTCCTGAAATTGTGTCTCATTTTTCCGTTCCTTCATTTTGTTTTCCAAGGCTTATTGTTGTTGACTAAGTTATAGAGTCTATATTTTCGACTTTGACAGTATTTAATTCAGATAAATTAATTAATTCATTATTGACACCCTGAGGTTTAATTGTTCCCAAAATTTGGAAAATATTCAAAACATCGTATGATTTACGTAGATTTTTCATTAAACCATAACAAGTATTGTCATATTCTGATTACGGTTGATTAATTAACTTCATCATTTTGCTGTTACCTGCGTGGATACAGCTGCAATATTTGATTAATAATCTACGGCAACATTTCAAATTATCTTCTGTTTTTATTATATATACAGCACGTGTAAGAAGAAAATTAAAAATCATAACAATAACACATTGACTCATTAAATCTCAAGGTGTGTGTAGGGTAAGATGCTCTCTACATGGCAATCATTTACTCGTCATCTCAGCAAATTACTAACTATACTTTAAATATCGTATTTTAGGGCCCATATGAAACACTGCTATCTTTGGTTCAAAAACTTAAAATATAAAAAAAGTAGTTTCAACGGACAAGGTATAAAACACATCAAGGATCAAATTTGATATAACAATTATATAATTAAAGAAAATCAAAGTAAGTCAGCTTAACGTGGGAAGGATCTAGGATGACAATGTCTCCCCACACTAAGTTGCCTAGTTGACTTTCTTTCTTTTTCTTAAATTATATAATGTGGCAACTCAAAGTCTCTGATCTTGACCATATTGGCGGGTATAAACAATAGGCCAGTTGTCAACCACATGCAGTTAATGTGTTTTGTTCCTTGTCTGATGAATCTGTCTTTTCGTTCGTGTGACCTCCGGGTCACCGTAACATTACTATGGGTTTTGACCTAGATAATTTGCCTATACAATTGTTAGCAGGAAATTCACGTCGCGGTGGTGTTTCTAAGTTTGTGACGTCACTACTGAAATCTCATGAAATTA
>JXSR01S000669.1:192002-213909 GCA_000969725.1 Ophiothrix spiculata | reverse complement strand
CTTACCTTGGAATTCCATATTTTAAAGCAAAATATGCTGATTGGAATTCCAGTTTTTTGAATAAAATCACTTTGGAATTCCAGTTTTTCAGTAATTTTCCTATGACCTCCCCTATGGGGGGAGGGCATAGTTTATCTGGAATAGCCCAATGATAAATGTTTTTATCCTCGATATATGACTGAATATATTATTTGGTTTCCTCATTGAGTAGCTCTTACGAAAAAAATAATATACATAATAAGAGACAATGCACTTGCGTCACCTGACGTTGGCATTAAAGGCATTAACCACGATCACCTTAGACTTGCTCTAAGTCTGTGATCAGCAAATTTACCTTCTCCTTCTCCTGTCTTTGCCATTGCCTGATGAGAATAAACAAAAACTCTAGACATTCAGAGGATCGTATTCCAGAAAGGTGTTTAGCTAAACCATGGTTTAAACTTTCCAGGAATAATACGCACCGTTGCTGCTTTCAAGAGGAATAGTTAAATGAACCGCTGTTGATGATAAATTAAAACATGGTTTAGCTAAACACCATTCTGGAATACGGGCTATTCATGAAACGCGGCTATGCCTAGCTGGCAACTAATTGTCATTCATGAAACCCTGCTATAGTGTCAGTTTTATTTCACATGTTAGTGGTGATTTGCACGGTAGCTCTAAAGTCTTAGCTGGCATAAAATGACATTTTGGTTCATTTTACTAATGATTATCAAGACATAATCATTGTTAAGACAATCATTTCAGTTCATGCAAAGCAGATTGAAAAAAGCCAGCTTACGTTTTATGAGATAATGTCTTTGTGTAGAGTGAAATAGGGCACTCTGAACTGAAAAATACGCTTGCCATAGAATGAATGGTGAAATTAAGATTTCAATTTGAAATTTGCATAATGCAACTTGCTGCTCATTTTTGTGCTCGTTGCGGTGAAGGTTTGTAATTACCCTTGCATGTATTTTCTCATGTGAAGACAAATTAAGTTATATATAGTATTTTTCGTGGTGCATGGTCACATAAGGTGTATATTTTTTACTTATATTTTTTCATTTTCTTGTAAGACATAATCTTTACTATCATTCCCTGTGTTGGATATGTTATTTCACCATAAATAACAGTCAGTGGTGTGTGTATGTTCTATATGGTTGTGTGTAGCATGCAGCATAAAGTGATCAAGGTGATACGACATACACACAACACTGACCAATTTTGTGGGCGATTGCCTCTTTTACTACATATTAGGGAAAAAATCCCAGTATCATATAAAAAAATAAAAAATAAAGCTTCATAAAGCCACCATTTAACATCGTGTTTTATTAAGGTAAATTTCTTCATAAACTGTGTCTTTGGTGATTTTAATAATATTTCTTCGGGACTATTTGTTCCTGTTATTGTTGTGTTTTTGAATTCCCATTATTTTCAGTTTGGGCAGCTCTTTAAATCATCCCGTATAATTATATGTTCATTCTTATGGTTTATAAAATTTTCATCGTATATCAATACTACAAGGTTATATTATGGTCTTTTCAATTCTCTTTACATGAGCCACTTTTAAAATTGGTGCACATATTTTGACCGTTTCCGGTGTACAAAATCTTACTGTGGTTTTTAGATCACCTGCAAAAATCTATAAAAGGTTTTGATGTTTCACTATATGTAGATGATATTCTTAGCTATGTTTTTGCTAATTTTCATGTAGCTACCTCTAATGAAACAAAAGTTATGATACAACAGGTAGAACTTTTTGAATGATCCTCGTATATTAGTTTAGGCATTTACATGTATCATCTCAAATCAATCAACAAAAAACATGAAAAAGGTATAACAAACTTTCCACCCAGTGGTCATAATTCCTCCTGACTATGTGTACCTCAATCTTGAAATATTCCTTTTCAAAAATAATTATTTATTCTTATATTGATACTTTAATTGCGCTTTATCATATTAAGTTGAGTAATATTTAGTCAACTATTTTTTATGCAACGTCTAAATCACATAGGAATCATGGTAGTATATCTAAATTTCTGCAACCTCTGGTTTTATAACGATATACAATTTTGCCTGCTTTATCTAGACAACGTGTTTAAGGTTTTATAGTATTGGAACCATATATTTAAACGACAGTAATTCAATAGTAGTTCAAGCCGTGAGTTCCTCTCAATTGTGACAATCATTTTGCCATTAATTCACCCTTATGTGCTACAGTGATCTTGCAGTAAGCTGTGTTTAGCATTTGTATCCCGTATTCCTTACAATGCGAATCTTTATTAAGTTAAAACCGACCTGGCGTGTTTCACTTAGCAAAATAATCACGCAAAAGAGTAATGCTAGCTGCTGGGCAAAAGGATTTTCTGATCAAGGTTAAAAGTCTGGACTTTTTATCTGAGCAGATAGACAGAATTGGAAACAGCATAGATGTGATGGATACTGAGCTATTATTAAGGCAATGATGGGCGATAACTTTATGAAGTCGAATGAATTTTGCTAGAACTTGGAAGCTAAAATATTATAGACTTTGGAGTTACTATGTTTGTAGGTTACTATGGCAACATAAACAAATTTCATCTAAATATAAGTAAAACTTTCCAACAACAAAAGAGCTTAACTTATGCATCATTTGATGCAATCAATTCCTACTTTCATCAAGACTGATAACTATTATTATTATTATTACATATGCAATATAATTTGATTTTCCTAATACCTTTTCTCTGCTCAGTTACAGTACTGATTATTATTTATCATCAAATACAGTGTCGTAGCTAGAGGGGGGGGAGGCATTACTGACCCGTCCGTCGGTTAAAACAAAGGCCGTCGGTAAAGTTGAGCCGACCGGACGCAGAGTGAGACGCTGGCCAAATATATCGGGACGATATTTTACTACTTTTACTGTCCCGAGATTACTGTCCCGTAAATTTTTAGTCAAAATAAGCCAATTTTAGCACAAATATCAAGGTTTTATATCGATATTTTGCTGAAAAAATCAAAATATCCGAGCGCTACGCGCGCATTACAAATCATATTGACGGTATATATACATCTGGACGAAACATGAATTCCGGTAAATGTGTTCTCTCCCCCCCCCCCCCCCCCTCCCCCCTCCCCCGGCTTACATGCCTTCATACGGTCCTGTCAAATATATAATGGAACGCAGTTTGATAATTTGCCGGTAGAGGGATAAATGTTATTGAGAATGTCAAATCATTTATAGGACTTGCCATTTTTATAACAAAGGTCATGGTCCATAATGATCCTATTTCCATTGATACAAATTTCTAACAGTAAACATAGCGACCAATATCTGACCTATATTTTAAAATATGCCATAAGAATATCCCTAACTCTATCCGGTAAATAATAATTTTGACTCTACCCTAACGTGACCTGTTTAATCTATTGTGTTTTTTCTATTCATAAAACACGAATTAGTGGTCATGAAAGTGTTAAATTTATAATTTTTAGCATAAAGTTTGATAGAGGAATATCCAAAATACCCAGGTTTTATTTTTGCAAGGTTCTTATCTTATAGTTTTGAAAAAATTAGGTCATTATAACGTAAAATGTGCATATTTTGTTTAGCAAGAAGTATTACATGAACACGGTATGTCATTATCCATTGACACCAAGATTAAGAAAGGCGTTACCTGATTATTACGTCAGAAAGTTCTATTGAACCATGATTTGCTGTTTTTAGCGATAAAATATCACCCTTTTGTCGCTAATAAATAAAGGAAACAACAATTTTACCAAGTCCTGTCAGGTCTTTACCATGCAGATATTTTTTTCAAAATGGCGAAATATTTTTTGAGGTGGTAATCACCCACCTACTCTCAGCTTTTGATGGCCTATCAACTCCATGGTGTTACCCCGAATGTTAGAACAAATTGTAAACTCACACGTTATATAAAAACAACAACAACACTGCAACAGAAGCAAATATATAGAACAAGACAAGGCAAGGATGGGCTAAAGAATCGAAAAACACTGAGAGTGTAAGATGATATCCCTAAACAGATGCAAACAGGTGGCCAAATTTCCACTCCCTCCCGATGTTAAATTTCCACTCCCTCCCAATGTTAATGTATTTAAGAGAATTATCTCCACTTAACATTGTTTGCCTCTTGATACACTTGGTGCAATTTCACTGTAATGTTTTTTTAAGGGTACTCGATCAGCTGGACTGACTTCCACTTATATATTTTTACATTTGTATAACTCATTGTGCAACCTTAAATGTTTTATATGTATGTAGTTAATTGTTTTTAATTTATGATTTTTATATATTATGTTTCACCCCTTGGCACCCCTGAAAAACAGTGATTTCACTGATGGGGTTTCCCCAGGCAAAATAAGAATTAATTAAATAAATAAATTAGAAAATCATTCATACTTTCAAAAAGGAATTTTTTATGAAATGTTCTGAAAATGTTTGACAGATCTTTAATGATTGAGGAATTTATTCTATTTAGAATAAAAATGATGGGGATTCTATTTAGAACAAAAAATGATGTATAAAAAGTGAAAAACACATATTTTTCAGTTACACCCTGAATATTTTCTCACACATCCTCTATAATGTTAGTGTCATTGCATATTTCAAATAATACAAAAATTAGCTTCCCAAACATGAATATTTTTACGTACTAAAATGTACGTATATATTTAATCCTGTATTGAATTATATCCAATTTGATAATATTTGTCAAATTTATTAGCATGTTACACTTTTTATGACCTATTCATGACTTACGATTATTAATTATGTTGTGAAAACTAATGATGCAGATAAATGTAGTTATTCATGATTAATTTATTATATATGTTATATGGAGAGGATATAGAGGTGGTAAATACTTTCAACTTTCTTGGATCAGTCATTGTGGATGAAGGAGGCAGCTCCCAGGAAATTAGAAGACGTTTGGCAATGGCTAGGACAGCTGCTATCGGACTTGATGACATCTGGAAAGACAGGGGAATCACCATAACAACAAAGAAAAGCATTATGAGCGCCCTGGTATTCCCGATTGCCACATATGGGTCTGAGACATGGGCAGTTGGAAAAGCAGACGATGGTAAAATCCAAGCCTTCGAAATGTGGTGTTGGAGAAAGATGTTGAGAATTTCCTGGAGAGAGCATAAAACAAATGAATTTGTCAGATGCCAAGTAGGAGAGTACACCCCATTATGTCAGAAAATAATTCGCAACAAACTTCATTATTTTGGGCATATCTCAAGAAGGGAAGGCGACTGTCTAGAGAAAATAATTGTTCAAGGAATGTTGGAAGGACATCGCAGAAGAGGCAGGCAGAAAACCCGCTGGATAGATGGCATTAGAGAATATATCTGTCAATCTGTCAATGCAGCCTACCGTTATGCTCAAGATCGGCACAGTTGGAACAACATCATCAAAAGGGTCACAACGGGTCAGTCATGACTCATGGGACGACGACGACGTTACTATTGCACGGCTTCACACTCCATTAACCTCGCGCTGGATTTGAGCTTATCTAAGTACAGTAATTGCATTTGTATTCAATCGACTACCTTATTCATGTTATTGCTTGTATTAGGTCCATTTGCCAAGAATATGAAGTACTGATAACGAACCACAAGTCACATATTTATTAATCTAATAATTTTGACAAGTTCATATGTTTAGCGTACACAAATTTCTTTGGTTTATTATTTCGTGAACCAGGTTGTTTTTGAATTTTTGGGACATGTAGCATGCATTATATTGCGTACAGTTTGCAAATGATTTATCAATTTCGTAATTTTAAATGTCATATATATATGGTAGCTTGAACAGTTGATTCAGTGCCATTAAATAACGTGACATTCATTAACATTACCTTAAATCATCAATGAACCTTTTTTCAAGATTCCTTTTACAGTGCTCAAAACTATTTAGCCCCACCACTTTGATTACATTTCACAGATACTATTGCTTTATACACGCGTATGGTTAAATAACACCACATTAATTTAGTAAGTATATAAGCTATCATAGAAAACTTTTTGGATTCAGATCTCGAAATGGGGGCTACGACATGTGATCCCTCATCATGCTCATTGAGAATTAGGAAGAATGGCTAACAAATGTTTAGAAAAGTAGCCCATCTTTGTACCATTTGGTATAAAACGTTTTAGTTTAAAATTGCTAAGAATTTGATAAACAATTCAATCATGGATATCTGTTGCGAAATCAAGTCATTTAAACGTTAGCCTAGAAATTTCATGTTGGCAAAAAAATTTAATTTACCTACTCAATAATTATATTGGTTGAAGGTTGATAATCAATAATAATTAATGATCTTCCAGATACACTGAACACATAGGATGCCCCTGATAGACTAGTCAATCTATGAAAATTCATGGGGGTACGTGGACAAAATTGCAACACAAGATTTTTTGGTTGAAATTAACTGGTGATGACCTCTCGAACAACATATTCAAAATGTAGGAAAATGTACGCTTGTCAAAGTTGGTTAATTTGCATAAAACAAAATGGCTGCCAAAACAAGGGGTGAAATTTCAAAATTGGTCAAATCTTGTTCAAAACCAGACAAACATGTTCCTCTCATCGCAAGGAAGCAGAAAAAGTATACTTTTACCTATGTCCGAAATATGGTTCTGGAGTTATAGCCAAAAATGTGAAAGGTCATATCAGAGGTCACGGATTTGGCCCTATGGGAGTCGAAAATTTAAAAAGTGTCCGATTTTTTCAAACTGGTCTGAAATTGTTCCTCTTGCAAAAGTGTCTGGTAAGTTTACCATGGCTTGCCATGTTTACCATGGTTTACCATGCCGATGGTAGTTTATTACCAAAAACAGGGCAATTGTTTACCATTTTAGTAGAGGTTAAGTTTACAAAGAAGACGCGAGTTCCCTTTTTACCACGATATGAGTAATTATTTTTTACTGTGTATGTAAAGTATACATTATACTGTATGTATTACTAATGGGTCTAAACTTTAACAGAATATACTGAAACTACTCTACATTCATTCATTTCAATTATACAAAAACTGTTTTAAAGCGTTATTTGACAATAAGACTGTTGATGAGATGAACTAATGGGGGCTTATTGTTATTAATAAGGGGATTCGATATTCTTAGATTTAGACTTAGAATTATGCTTAAGATTGAATGGTTAACCCTCGTCTTCCTATAAGGGGGGATGGTTACCACCCCCACCTAACGGATGATCGTCGATTGCACCAAAACGTAAAACAAAGCGACCCTGAGCATTTAAGTAATTGTTTTTACATCCTTTGCGGTCATTTTGATGAAAAAAAATCTGAGGTACCGCCAAAGGTGGGGTTATGGTAGGTCGTCAAAGTCGGCGGGTAGGGGTGGGGTTTGCCACCTCGTAAAATTTTAAATCACCATTTTGAAAAATATCTGCATGCTATGGACTTGAAACTTACAGGACATTCTAGAATTGTTTATTCTTTCATTTAGTGATTTTTTGAAAAAGTGGCCAATTTTGCCAAAAGTCGATTTTTTCGGTCCGGAAATACTTTGTGACGTCTTAATTACGTAACGCCTCGACCGATTTTCATGATCTTGGTAACAATGGAAAGAGGAGACCCTACCCTATACTATAGTACCAAACAATATAACTTTAGGGTACCCCCCCTCCCCTCAGGAAGACGTGTTACAAAAAAAGGCTTAGGAAAACGAGTGTTAAGTTGGTGTTTTTAGTATTTTGTATCCCGTTTGTTGCAGGAAATAGCGGTTAAGACCATTGATTAAGTACAAGTCCTTTCAGGTAGAAACCTGGCAGATTTTATGTTTGATGGTAGACTACTGATAACTTTATACATGAGACCAGTGGTCGATTTCACTAACGTTAAATAGCATCGTTAACTCGTCGTCGGAACCGTGTGGGTCATATGGGCTTTGGCCGCACCACTTTGCAGCCAGAAAAATAACAAAATATTTATTTTGAATTAATTAAATGTATTTTGTTATGGTCCTATCGTCATTAACCACAAAAAGTACTGTATATATGCGTTTTTAGTAACTACTTTATTCTGCGTCTTAGTTATTTACTCTTTTGATAACTAATGGGTTTAGAGGAGAGCGTGGCCGAGCGGTCAAAGCACTGGACTCCGGTGCAAGAAGTTGGATCGTCGTCGAGTGTTCGAGCCCCGCTCGCGCCAAGTTCCTTGTGCCCTTGAGCAAGACACTTTACTCCTCTCGACCCAGGTCTATAAATGGGTACCGGTCTTGGCTGGGGAAGTAACAGGTTCGCTGTGCAGTGGACTAGCGACCCGCTCACAGCAATTTATATAACCTGGCCCAATCGCTATGAAAAGGAGATGGGCACCTCTGGATGCACTGAAAAGTGTCACCAACCAATTTTTCTTTTTTTTTAATGGGTTACAGGCCGCACCACTTTTATTTCCCTTCCGACGCCCCTGAATTATCGTCAGACCAAAGCCCATCGTTAGCTACGACCACCTCTTGGTCCCAAGCAACTTTAACAAATGGTTCGATTTATCTAATGAATAATTCATATACCTTACGATGCGGTGAACACTTACGAAGCGTTTTAATGTGTTTGGGATATCTAGTAGAAGTTACGAACTAAACCCTTCTATGTGCTATTATTATACTATTTTAAAATCCTCTGATTTTAAACTTACTGATATTCCGTCGTATCGCACAAGATTAGATATCAGAAAGCAAAAAAGTACACGGTATCTTAAGATCGTAAATTTGAGGGACTTTTTTGTCGCGCTGGTGTTGTTGACCATTTTGTTGACGGTTTTTTTGATGAACTCCTCTTGTCTGCTGTTGTTTTGTTGTGGTTGTTGGTGAATTGTTGCTATCATCTATCATCCATTGTTGATGGTTTCGCGAACCTCATTGTTAAGGTCACCCGGCGTTCAAATTCACTCGTGTTTACTGCACAACATTCGGTGAAAAACCTGGCTAATCATATCAAAGGATTCCTCAAGGGTCTGAATAAAAAATGCCTTACTTATTTATTTTTCTGGATACATAAGTTGTGATACCGACGTTTACAGAGAAAAAGACACTGGCAATGAACTACACAAGCGGACTGGTTGTTGATTTTCACAATTTTATTTCAACAAATTCACACTTTTGACAAATTCAAACTATATACCTTGACTACCTGTTTCGAAAACTAGCCTGTCATTTTAAAATGTAATATGCATGTATGATTATTAAGCTTATATTGGATATGGTATCTAAATTTCTTTTAATGGCGAGGTGTCACTAGACTTCCTCATCAGAGTGAGTACGTCTCACCGACTATATTTTGTGATATAAGGACAATTATTAGACCATCTAGTTCACATATTTTTATAAGTTTATTCAATTGCAAATACAAGTATATAAAACCTACAATTGAAGCACAACGATCAAATTATGCAACATTTCTAGGTGGGTATTTCTAAATAGAACTTCTCTCTGAGAACAGGAAGTCTAGCGATTGTTGGTGTTTGTTTTGATTGATCGGGGGATTCAAAACATCAACATTTTTGATCCATACCTTCAGTCACTGCCAACTTTTAAGATTTCCTTTCAAAAAATTCACAGTGTTTTATCCCCACTCCTTTGGTTACAATTTTCACAGTTACTACTTTTTCATCCAGCCATATGGTTAATTACAGAATTTTGTGCTCGATCTGTACACGACATGAATATCAGTGTGTTTTACAAGCCAATTGTCAAACTAAGTAGTTTGATTTTGCTCTCACTAAACAAACTACAGTACATAATAACAGCTAGTAAATGATTTTTATAAATAACTTAATGTGGTTTAGTGCACTTGAGTAACTGTTGTTTTTTACATCAAATATTAGTTTATCATTAAAATATTGTACATATGGACTACACTTTATCATGTTTATTTTCTTGCCCCATTCAAACTGAATGTTTCATTCAACAAAACTTATTATTAGTCTTCCCCAACAATTTGATACAAATCCTGAGTGAAAAACTACGATAACTCTTCGGTGGTTATCTTTATTCGATATTGTTTTTGTGTTTTTTTTAATGTAGTAAGAAAAACAGATTTTGTTAACTACATTAAAGAAATGAATTTAATCATGTTATTGTGTCATACAGCATACTATCATTAATCATGTACATCTTGTATCATATTGAGATGCTTTTCAGGAAAGTAAACTTTATTGTCATGATAAAACAACATGTGGCTAACATACATAATAATTCTATATGCTTTCACTACGTATAAACTCATTATACTTTTGACCTGCGATGACAATTCTCTCATACATGTATGTTGAAGTAGAGTAACACCAACACACCTTGATTTGAAAAAAAAAAAAACATGATATTTCAACAATCTAAGTTAGAAAGTTAAAACTCATCTCTTTTAACACTTTATTGTCATATGGCTATTTTTCTAAAACCTGTAGTGCACCTGTCACTCATTGAATACTAACTATATGTGATGACTCACCCCTTGGTGAAACAGGGAGCAAAAAGTAAAGAAAATCATAAGAATTTCCATCAGATTTTCTATTGTAAAATTTGATCGCCTTGATCAATTTTAACAAGCAATGTGTCATTTTAAACCTTAGAAAATGCTGCAATAGATGAAATGAAAAAATCAAAAATGATATCATCTGCAAAGTACCCCATTTCATGGTGAGCCATCACATACTATATGCTACCACTTAATTAATAAGAATATTATTTGCAAAAACTACACATAATAAGTGCACAAATTAACAACACTCTCTAGAGCTGGATGGGTGAGGAGTGAGACTTTTTTAACAGAAACACAATAGTAGGTCACCCAAATATGAAAAATAATTAATAAGGGAGGATATAACAATAGTTTTGTTATCTCTCGTTTTATATCCATTTTATAAAGTAAAAGTAGGATTAAGTGATGTGATGGTTACTTTTTTTTCCTTTTTGAAAGCTATTTACAACTTTATATGAATGTTATCAAATTGAATACTTTAAGATGGGATCTTTCTGTTAGAATAAAAGACTTTTAGAGTGTTGTTCTAATTGGACCCACATTGTTTTCATAATAAAACATTTAACATTTGTTATAATATATAAAAGTTTTTTTTTTCTACATTTATATACAACAATTTTTTCAATCAAAAACCTAATGATAAATAAATACATTAAAATGAATAAATAAATACATAAAAAATAAATACATAAATTAATTGAATAATTAATTTAAAAATCTTTTGAAATACACATGTACAAATTGTACTATATACTATCAAACGGTATCATAATTTATATTACACATTTCAAATTGATAATTACAAAGATTTTTACATCAAGAATATAACTAATAATGTACAACACATAGCAAACAACATCATTGCTGTGATCAAAATGAAAATGGAAAGCGAGACACTACGATTACCCATATTTTACCAATGACTTGAGTTTTGAATAATATCAAGAGTGAGTCGCCATAAATTTCACCTAAGAATACGTCTGATTTCTTTGCGGGATTCCTTCATCCGATATGTGGGTAAATTGGTTTTGAAAAGTCTTAAATCCCTATTTATTCTGCGCTTCTAAGTTTTGTTTGTTTGTTTAATTTAATATAAAACTAAGCTTCAATATTCATACAAAAGTAGGGCAAAAATATTACTTATCTGTTCGTTTTTGGAAAACATTGTTAAGAAATTGTAATACCTAATACTCTTTTGGAATCCTTACATTATTTAGGCATTAGACATCCAATGTTGAGATATTTAGCATAATGTGTTAAATTAAAAAAAAAAAGCAATGGTACAATATATTTTGACACTTGGCATGCTTGGCACATAATAATGTTTAGAAAATATAGTATCTAGAAATCTAGCTTGAGTCCATTTTTGGATACATCCAAACTGTGTTGGAGGGGTCATATAACGAAAAAAGGTTAGTTTGGTTGACTCCTGTGGCTGATGATGCATAGGACCCCCCCCCCCCCCCCCGCAACTACCAGACTACATTCATTGACAAGTGTTTAATTTCTAAACAGAGTTTCTACAGTGTATGCCTGGCCCCCGGTGTGATTTATGAAAAATGTTATGAACGTTTGATTGATATGTTTCTTCAGTCAGTTCTTAAAAGTATTTGTCATAAAGTTAGGATTAGGTGAACCTCGTGTAGTGATGGGAGAGTCAAGGTAAGAAGGTACATTTTGATCTCAGTATATACAAAAATACGTCACAATAATATCACAGTGTACTGTAATAAATAATGGCATAATATTTATCCTGAAGGGTCATGAACAAATTATACTTTGTTCAACAAGTTCATATAACAATTCTGTACTCAAGTTTTATGCATCGAACAAATAATGATAATGTAGTATAACATCATAGTTCATAGTATTTATTTTCCATCATATTAAAAAACATATAAAGTACAAGTGACAATAACAAAAAGATGGAGGAGATACAACAAAAGGCAAGAGCCTGATGTACCTCCTTATACAAAAACAAACATAAAATAGGTAATATAACAAAAGTAAATAAACATCTTAATTATACCCCCACACACACACCCCAACAAACACCACACACTCATCCAACACACATCATTCCTCACATCCTATGAGTGAAAAGGCATTCTTAAACAAAATTGAAGTAAACACATTGAACATCATCGAGCATATCAAAAAGTGTATAAGAGAATTAATGAAAAGCAGCATAATTTATGAATTATAATAACTCTTCTCGAATTTAACTTAAATAGACTTGATGATGCTAAGCGTTGAGCAGTTTAGATTTTAGAAGTGCCCTGAATTGATTTAGGGTTTTTGCCTGCTTAACATTTTTTTGGTAGTTCATTCCATACTTTTGGACCACATGAAGAAATTGTTTCCTTTTTTTGCACAGGCAATTTGAAGTCGTCTCTGTTTCTTGTATTGTAGTGATGGTTATCACAATGAATTGTAAAAAAATGCTTAAAGGATAGAGGAAGCATATTGTTTTTATATTTAAACATGAAAGTAGCTACTTCCCTTGTGTACATATCAAATACATTCATAGTTTTTAGTCGACTAAACAACGGCTTTGTATGTAATCACTATTTGTTATCATTCTAATTGCATGTTTTTGAATTCTAAAAACCTTGCTTACATTCTGTTTGTTTGAATTTTCCCATAACAATAAACCATAATCAAGGTAAGGTAAAACTAAAGAACAATATAATGTATACATTGTATTTGCTGGGAAGAATGACTTGACCTTGGTAAGTTTCCCAATGTTTCTAGAACATACTTTGCTGACGTTATCAATATGTTAATAGTTATACTTAAAAATTCCGCTTCAGTTACTCTACTCAATTTACACCCATCGAGGTAAATAGCATGTTCAACTTCATTCGTAACATCACTAGTCTGCTTACGTGTTCCAAGATACATCAAGTTTGTTTTCTTTGCATTTAAAGACAATTTGTTGGCTTTAAACCAATTTGAGTTCCTTATTTACATTTTCACAAAGAGTAGACCGATTGTGATGAGAACAAAATACTGTAGTAGCGTCAGCAAATAAAATTGTATTCAATAACTTAGAAGTATAACAGATGTCATTCATATACAAGATAAAAAGCAAAGGGCCTAAAATAGATCCCTGTGGAACACCACACGAAACACTTTTTGTGAAGATTTGCAAGAATTATAAGTAACAAACTGCTTTCTATTTGAGAGATAATTTTTGAACCAATCGTATGAAACACCACAAAAACCATAGTGATATTATTTATTTCGCAGGATATTGTGATCAATAGTATCAAAATAATGCCTTTGACAGATCCATGAAAATTCCAACTGTGTGCTCGTTCTTGTCAATAGCATCACCAATATTATTGACAAAATCAAGTACAGTCATGTGATGAATGATTTGTACGAAAGCCATATTGTTGCTTATAAAGAATTTCATTTTTAGTTAGAAAATCATACGTTCGATTATAAACAATTCGCACAAGTATTTTAGATAAACAAGGTAATACAGAAACGGGTCTGTAGTTACCAAAACATTCAGGACATACATCTTTTTTGAATATTGGCACCATTTTTGCAATTTTTAATTCGTCTGGTACATTTCCGATAGAAAGTGATTTATTAAAAAGCAATTTAAGAGGGTATGATATTTCATTAGCCACCATGTTGATAACATCTGATTTGATACCATCATGCCCCGCGCTTTTTCTGCTTCTGAGCTTTTTTATGAGCTTAATGATTTCAGCCTCATCGGTTGGTTTAAAGAAACAAGATGTACTGTTACTTTTCTGTAAATAAGAAGAATAATTTTCCCCTGAATGTTGAATAGTTGAGGCCAATGAGGGACCTATTATAAGGCTGTTAACATGTCTTAAATCCAATATGGATTAAAGTGACTTTGAAATGGTAACAAAAACACCAAATGTACAAAATAATTGATGAAAATGGCTTTGAGGATAACGGTAAGAATACTTCTTCCAAAATAAGGGGTAATATCATGTATCAAATTAAGAGTACTGAGATTCAAAATTGCTGCAAAAATACAATTTCATGCACGAAAATTAGTTAAAGTGACTTTGAAACTATATCAAAAACACCAAATGTTCAAAATATTGGACATAAAATGGCCTTGCATGTAACAAGTGGAGCGTTTCTTCCAAAATAAGGGTGTTAACATGTTTCAAATCCAATATGAAGCCTGGACTGTGAACCAACATGGCCGCCAAAATACACTTTTAGGAGCGAAAATGGGTTAAAGTGACTTTTGAAATGGTATCAAAAGAAATAATGGATGGAGAATGCCTTTGAGGGTAAGAGTAAGAACATTTCTTGAAAAATAAGCGTGTTAGCATGTATCAAATTAAATATGGAGTCTGTACCAAGATTCAAAATGGCAGAAAAAATACAATTTCATGCACAAAAAATAGGTAAATTGACTTTGACACTATATCAAAAACACCAATTGTTCAAAATATGGCTTTAAAATGGCTTTGCATGTAATGATTTGAGCATTTCTTCCCAAATAAGGGTGAATATATGTTTCAAATGCAATATGAAGCCTGCACTGAGATCCAAAATGGCCGCCAAAATACACTTTTATGCACGAAAATGGGTTGTAGGAAACAAACCGGTAAATAGGTCCCCATTGACTTTACATGCAAAATGCCCTGTCTTTAAACGTCATTTTCTCGACTTAAAAGCGACTGGTTACCATGTGCATGGTCTCAATTGAAAGATAATGGACATATCTCTTCTACAAATTGGAAAAAAATATATGGTCAAGGCAAAGTTTTCGAGATACGGCGCATCAAAGTAACGCGTCATTATGAGTGCGCCCATGCCCATTGGGAAAATAGTGCAACTCACTAGACACACCAGGTTCTCCAAAAATCATAAAATTTCTTCAAAAATGGTACAAACAAAATCATTTTATCATGAATTATTTAATAACAGTCCAATTAGCAGGATTAACTTCAAAATCTGGAAATTATTTTAGGCAACAAGGGTCACTTTCTGCCTGTCAACAGGCATTCTCAACCTAGCAGACGACGCTACACAATTCATTTACCGATGTGGTATCTGAAGTGACTTCAAAATGGTATCAAAAACACCAAATGTTCATAATAATTGACGGAAAATGGCTTTGAGGGTAAGAGTAAGAATATTTCTTTCAAAATAAGGGTGTAAGCATGTTTCGCATGTTTCAAATTAAATATGGAGCCTATTAAAAATAGCCAAAAAATTTACTTTTTTATGCATGAAAATTAGTTAAAGTGACTTTGAAACTATATCAAAAATACCAAGTGTTCAGAATAATCAATTGAAAATGGCTCTAAGGATAACAATAGGACTATTTATTCACAAATAAGGGTGTTGACGTATTTCAAATCCAATGATTAGCCTTACTGAACTTAAAAATGGGCTCCAAAATACAATTTTATGCAAGAAAATGGGTTTATGTATTATCAAATACACCAAAGGCCCGGGACCAAAGGTTCAACATAATTGATAGACAATGGCTTTGAGGGTATCACTAGAAGCATTTCTTCCCAAATAAATTAAATATATATTTTGGTAGCCATGTTTGACCTCTGTACAGGCTTCATGATAGATTTTAAACATACTTAAATTATTAAAATGGAAGAAATGTTCCTACAGTGGATTTGAAACATGCTAACACCTTTATTTGGGGGAAATTTGTTCTTATTGTTATCCTCAAAGCCATTTTCCGTCCGTGTACATTTAGTGTTTTTGATACCATTTCAAAGTCACTTTAACCCATTTTTGTGAATGAAATTGTATTTATGCGGCCATTTTGAATCTCAGTACAGGCTCCATATTTAATTTGATACATGCTAACACCCTTATTTTGGAACAAATATTCTTACTGTCACCCTCAAAACCATTTTCCATCCATTATTTTGTACATTTGGTGTTTTTGATACCATTTCAAGGTCACTTTAACCCATGTTTATGCCTAAAAGTGTATTTTGGCGGCCATTTTGGATCACAGTCCAGGCTCCATATTGGATTTGAAACATGTTAACACCCTTATTTGGGAAGAAATGCTCCAATTGTTACATGCAAAGCCATTTTATGTCCATTATTTTGAACATTTGGTGTTTTGGCGCAGTTACAAAGTCACTATACCCCATCTCATGCCTAAAATCATATTTTGGCAGCCATTTTGTATCTCAGAAGAGGCTCCATTTTGAATTTGACACAAGCTTACAATACAATTAGGTAGCAAATAATCTTGTTGTAACCTGTATTGTTATTTCCTGTTGATTATTTATGATATCGGGCATTTTAAAGGCACTTTTCGTCGATTTTGAATTTGAAATATGGATACGACATAATTTGGAGTCAGAAGTATTTGTTACAGCTCCAGAAGATATTTCCCAATAATAATTTGGAACATAAAGTGTTTTACAAGATACCTTTAGGCCATTATTTGAGGAAGTGGTACTAGCTCCCCCGCTGGTATCGCGGTGGCCATTTTGGGAGTCATTTTGGGAGCCATATTGAATTATAAACATGTGGATTTCATAATTTGAAGTCAAATGGTTATTTTGTTATCCCCACTGTTACTTATCATTCATTAATTTAAATAATTATTAATATTTATGCCCTTTCAGTGCCGCTGTATTACCTATTCTATGGTTCATAATGGTAAATAATGGGGTCAAATTTGACTCCCCTGATAGGCACCCCCGTGCAGCTGATTGATTTTGGTGTCCTACCTAGGGATGTTGCTTTAGGACCATACAACACTTCTAAATAGGACACATCTTGACAATCCGCCGTGTCAGGTATAACCCCCATGCCCCCTGGGTATAAGGAAGAAATTCTACAATCGTTACCTCCAAAACCATTGTATGTCCATTATTTTGAACATTTGGTGTTTTGGCAGAGTTGCGAAGTCACTATACCTCATTTCATGCCTAAAATCATATTTTGGCAGCCATTTTGTATCTCAGAATAGGCGCCATTTTGAATTTGATACAAGTTAACAATACAATTAGGTACGAAATAATCTTGTTGTAACCCGTAGTGTTATTTCATGTTGATTATTTATGATGTCGGGCATTTTAAAGGCACTTTGGTCGATTTTAATGAAATTCGGCTATTTTGGCGGCCATTTTGAATTTGAAATGTGTATATGGCATAATTTGTCGTCGAACGTATTTGTTGCAGCTCCAGAAGACATTTTCCAATAGTAATTTGGAACACAAAATGTTTTGCAAGATACTTTTAGGCCATTATACGAGGAAGTAACCGTAGCTTCCCCACTTGTATTACGGCAGCCATTTTGGTGGTCATTTTGGGAGCCATATTGAATTATAAACATGTGAATGTCATAATTTGGAGTCATTTTGGGAGCCATATTGAATTATAAACATGTGAATGTCATAATTTGGAGTCAAATGGATTTTGTTATCCCCCATTGTCACTTATCATTCATTAATTTACATACTTATTAATATATATGCCAGTTCAGTGTCGCTGTAACCCGAAATTTGTGGTTCAAAATGGTAAATAATGGGGTTTAATTTGACCCCCCCTGATAGGCACCCCCGTGCAGCTGATTGATTTTGGTGTCCTACCTAGGGATGTTGCTTTAGGTCCATAGAACACTTCTAGATAGGACACCGCTTGACAATCCGCCGTGTCAGGTTTGCATGAAATATGGGGTCGTGCCCCCTAAGTACTATGTTTGCAAAGTATTTATTGAAGTCAGTAGCCATGTCTGTTGGGCAAGTAAATGTTATTTTTTTGGAAACAAACTTTCCGGAATAAGTAGTAGATTTTAAACGAATAATAGAATTTATGATCTTCCAAGTATTTCTAATATTATTTTTCTCACTCTCGAGTAAATCGTGATAGTAGTTTTGCTTGGCTAGACGTAGAGTACAGTTTAATTTATTCCTGTATTTTTTGAATTTTTCAAGATTGTTGTCATTAGGTGTATTGATGTATTTCTTGTATAACCTGTTTTTTGTTCTTATACATTTTAACAGAGCATATGATAACCATGGAGATTTAGGTTGATCCTTTTTATAGTTAATGCCCTTCTGTTTCTTAGGAACACAATCATCATAGATTTTGTTAAATGTAACAACAAACTTAGAATACGACTCATTGACATCACCAGAATTACACACTGTAGCCCAGTCAACATTTCCCAATTCCTTTTTAAACACGCAATGTTTTTATCAGATAACTCACGAACTTCAATTTCTGTATTTTCATTATTTCTGTACATCTTGAGATTGGTTGTAATAAATATCGGAAGTTGATCACTGATATCCGTCATTACAATACCTGACGTTTGTTGGGATTTTGAATTTGTGAAAATATTGTCAATCAGAGAAGCTGATTTTGTTGTTATTCTGGTCGGCTTTGTAATACTAGGACAAAAAGAATGTGAATACATAAATATTGAGGAAATTGTTCGTTTGTAAATGCTTATCTTCGTTAAGTAAATTTATGTTAAAATTTCCCATTAAATATACGACCTTGTTACCTTTTGAAGCTTTGTTAAGTAAATTCTCAACATTTTTGTTAAAAACACAAACAGGATTATCAGGAGGACGATACAGATTACCAATAACAATATTTTTTGAGCCTGGTCTTTCCATTTCTATAAATAGACTTTCAATATTTGTGCCATGATCTATTTTGGTAAGGTCATCACGAATATGATATTTGATGTTTTCTTTTATATACAGACATACTCTTCCACCTCTCTTGGTATCCCTATTCACATATTCCATTTTGTAACCAGTTAAATTGTAATAATCAATGGGTTTATCCTTCGACCAAGTTTCAACAAGTCCAATTACACCAAAAGTCATGTTTGAGCAATATAAAAAATCTTCGAAAAAGATTCGAAATTTTTATTCAAACTTCTAATGTTTAAGCTCAGAAGTGATAAGTTATCTTTGGATTTTTCATACAGTTTATTCAAATTTTCTTCTGAGTAATAAGAAGAATCAGTACTTGTATCGCTATCAATTTGGAAGATTGTTGGGTCAAATGACTGATATTGGTATTTACACTTGTTGTTACTCTCAAAAATATTTTCATTTTCAAAGAACCGATAAATCTTTAATAAAAATTCACTGTTGTCTCAAATGTGATTGAACGGTAAACCTATGTCATCATTGCATGAACTGCAATGCCAATATTGATGCACATTTTGTTTAAAATCTTTACATGTATGATAAGTTATTGCATGTTTTATGAATATATCTTTGACAACTACTACACTGCAATTTTCTTTGTTTTCTTTTCACATGCTATAATAAAGGATAGTGAATGAATAACCACAAAATGTTGAAGCATAAAAAATGATAATAATCGTGAATTAGTAAGATTATTAATAGAAAAATACATAATACATACGCAGCAATCATTATGATTTAATTTGAGTTAAAACCATACTCTGGCAACTAAATGGTAATTTGACTGCGAATGCGGCTATTGAGCCAGTCAAGCGTTGTTCTTTGCTTACGCACAATTTGGCGGCAAAATCTAAGATGCGTATTGTGTTGTAGTCAAAAAATAGTAGCGCGCGACAGATCGCACGGCGGAGTCACTACGCACTCGCGCAGCGTCGGTCTAGGCATGGCGCCCGCGTGGCGCAATCCCCTAACTTAACCCAATTTTAGGGTGCAAATAGACAAGTTTCCTATCTGGACCTTTATTAATCTATGGTTAAAACACAGTTTTGGTTTCCCCCGAATGACACCATAGGAGGGGTATGATTGGATGTTTTAAATACGCGGATAGCGCGCAAAATATATTGACAATCACGCGAAATTTCGCCAATGACTGAAGGTTGGGGGATAGGAGACGCAAATGTTGTGCCACCTCCCCGCTATTGGTTGAATACATATAGTATATGAAAATGCTATCATTTTAAATTAAGTTTCGTTCGTTTCGGTTTGGGCGGTTTCCAGTGGCTTTCCATTAAGTACCTTAAAAACGATGGGGATACCGGGGTAATTACACAACTAAGGCAAAAAAAATCAGAAAATTCGCTATTTTGCTAATAATCGTGGTGTTTTGAACATTTATTAACATAATCTAGGCTGAGTCGATTGATTTTAGACAGCTGAGTCGGAAATCGGGAAGAAGGCTTCGTTCGTGGGAGTTGGTCCAAATCCCCGATTTACCCATATGGAACTTTTCCTCCGTCTGGCATACCCGACTGGGGGCACGTCATGTGCCCCTCCCCCCTTGGGCACGCTACTGTTAAAACACATTGAATATGTTACATGAACTGAAATATTTGTTACATGTATATTTGATTCATGATTAGGAATACGATCACCTACATGATCAGTGGTGGCAGAACTTTAGTTGTATTAAAAATAGTTATTGTAGAAATTATTTCTTAGACATTTCCGATTGAATTAATGACACTAATAATAACAATGACCAGTATTTATATGCGCTATTCAACGTAGTATCATAGCGCTTAACATTATTATTACACCGTTATTAGGAAATCATCACTCTCATTTCACCTCAGTTAGATCGCAATCTTAACACGCAGACCTATCGGAACTTGGATCGTAATATTCCACTAACAGCTCCCCAATGCGCTTGGGTCAACGAAGCAATCAGGATTAAATGTCTTGCACAAGGACATAACCTGTTGGCCGTAGCGGGGCTTGAACTCGCGACATCATTATTATGAGTCTTACACAGTTCCACTAGACCACACGAGCTCCTACACTGAAACACAGTATTATGAACTAATTTTAATCATAAAGGATATTGCGTTTACTTACATTGGTTGAAACCAAGTACTTCAAAACGGAGTGCACACCGATAATTTGGCTTATTTTTCCATTCCGTGGGATGGATGCGTAAATACCTGGCGCATCGCGGCTTTGGCAGCGTGATGGTTACGACAGACCCCACATTAGTATTCAATTTGGTATTGGCTATAATATATGTCTGTTGAGGACAGAAGGACGGGCATAAAACATATTAAATTCATTTCCGTTGCGTTTTATGCTATAACTGGAAAACAATGACATGTGACAATATCAACTGACGATAATTCAGGAACTGGAAACATATGCTTCATGGTATATTTAATTTGAAATCATATTTCTTTGTGTCAGACAGAATTAAAATAAAAAACTAGACATTGTGCGCCCTTTGCAAGGGCATGAGGTAAGTTACTTGGGGAGTTCTTTGCACGTCATTGCAGGTGAACCGGAAGTATGATGCATGTTACTCTCTTCTGCATGCGTTAATTTGAAGTCTTCATATCATTACCTGAAATTACCTGTATGGAATGAATGAAAGAAGTCCATCTAAAGTTACCTTTTCCTCAATTAGTTGGTTGTGTTCTCTTTCTTCCTTTTTCCTTCTCTTTCTCTTTCTCCGCGCTTTGTATCTTTTTGGTTAAAA